>JARQZK010000009.1:292500-315000 GCA_030704885.1 Cynegetis impunctata | reverse complement strand
GCACAATGGAACAACAATTTTCACCTGAATCTCTACTATACTATATCATTATGTAACTTCAGAATTATGTTCAAAATCAACAAGTGCAACTAGAAATAAATCTATACAATTGCCAAAAAGAACATTAGAAATAAGTAAAAAAAGATCTTTAATGTATTACCTAATTAACTGAAAAATATTGAAAATAAAATTAAAAGAATAAAGCAGCTCAGAGAATATATTAGACGTAATAATATTTAATTGCGCATCAGGTGACGACTGTGATACAAACTAAAAAAGGTTTTTAGAAAATAATTAAAGCCTAGTTTTCTAAGTTACTTATATAGTTAATTATATTATTTTTTAGTTTAGATTTAATAACCGGCCTCACGCACAGGTAACTTTGATTACCTCTGTGAGGATATACTATTTATACTAGTGTTTAAGCTATGTATTTTGTATATTTAAAAAAAAACTGGTAATAAATTCAATACAATACAATATACCTAAGGCGCATGTCTCTGAAACGCTCGTTCTGCTTCATGAGAGGAGACAACTCTCGATATTCATTCTCATAGCCGTCTGCGGCTTGTTTACCATATGGTTTCTTTAACGAATACTAAAGAAGGGCGCTTTTTTACCGATATTGACGTCTGACTGTCTTAAGACAAATGTCTCTAAGGAAGAAATCGAATGCAACTGCCGATGCCATCTGCTATTTATTAGTCCAGAATTGAAATGTTTACGACTTATTTTCTATCTATAAGGGGTTGTTTTTTCACCGACAGGGTATGTCTGGCACATTTACACATGCGGGTTTTTGTTTTCAGATTTTTCAATGATCGCGGCGTGTTTACAGAATTAGCTACTTGAACATTCCCAAGGAAGAAACACATGTTATGAAGATATTACTGATTTGGTAGCTTAGTTGTTTACTTCAATAAAAATGAAAATATTTACTGGGATAAAGCTTACCGATTTTTCTTGAGGATTCTCATTTTCTTGCTTTCTTAGCTGGAAATGTGATGTTTTCCATATATTTCTATCGATGAATATTAGTTATGAATAGCATTTTGAATACTTCAAATTCGAAGTGAAAATATTACTTATTGAATTTAAAGCAAACTATAGTAAATCTAAGAATAATAGAAGGTATGTATTTAAGTACTGATTGATAATATTACTCCTGTTTTTTATAATACTGGGACTGATATTTCCTAGTTTAATTAATCAAAAGTTTAAATATTCTTAGAGATATTTATACTTCAAAGTAATGTAAAAAACTCAATAAATTTGCCGAAATATTCAGCAAAATATAACTCAGTCACAAGATTTTAAAATTACAACTTTCAACTATGCTCAATAATACAATAATTAAACATAGGTATCTGTTTAATTCTATTATTGAGCATATAGTTGAAAGGTGAAATTTAAAAAAAGTTTTAGAATAGATTTTACTTTCGGTCCATTTCTTTATAATTCTGGGATTTTGGAAAATCTGCAGGTAATACGAGGGTGCATCGAAAATAAAATTCTTGACTTTCCTAAAGAAATGTTTCCAGATCTTCAATGAATTTTCTATTGTTGCTTTTCAAATGAACTCTAAGATTCAGTTTTTTCTGATACCTACCTAATTGTATTTCAATTATGAATGATACCATCAAATTCAAGAGGTAGGTATTATTGTAATGAATTGTAATGAAATCATAGAAGAATATACAAGTTGACCATCATGTTCAATTTAATATACCTACTACATAAAGTGACCAAGGTAAATTCTTCAATAATTGAAAAAACAACTTTCAAAGGGAGCTGATATATATATATATATATATATATATATATATATATATATATATATATATATATATATATATATATATATATATATATATATATATATATATATATATATATCTTGGAAAGTTGGTTCATAATTTTTTGAAATATTGCAGAATCTTCCTTGTTCACTTACGTAGTAAGTTATTAGTGTAATGATTCAAAAAAATAATTGTATTGATGGTTTTTCCATATAAAAATTTCTATATTTGAATTCAAATTCTGGATTTGGAATGAGATTTCGACGTATAAGATAATAGTCTTGAAAAACGAGTTGAAAAAGTCGAAGCTGAAAATTTTCTTCTAGCATTAACCACAAAAATAAAAAAAAAGGCATGAGAAGCAGAGCTCCATCACTGAGGTCGTTTTTTTCGTGCGATATGCATCGGGTCAAGATGCAATTCTAACGGATAAAATTATATTTTGAAAAATTACGCTCAGAAAGAAAAACGAACAGAAAAAATTTTTCTTTTATCACCACGAAATGCAGCGCGGTTTTGAAATCAAAAAAGGATTTCAAGTCAACATATTCCCGAAATATTCAACCCTCCAACACAATCTGCAGAAGCTGTGGAGTTCGGCAATTTTTTCAAAACCACGAAAAAAGAAATATCTGCGTAAAAATGGCGGCGGTTGAAAAAATTTAACCAAATTATTTTATTAGTTTCGTTCTGCAACGAAAAGAATCTAAGGTATCAAATTCCAGCACATTCGACTTAATGGGAGCCGGTGGAGATGCGGACATGTAGGTCCAAAAAAAAAAAAAAGTATATATATATATATATAAATATATATATATATATATATATATATATATATATATATATATATATATATATATATATATATATATATATATATATATATATATATATATATATATATATATATATATATATATATATATATATATATATATAGAAGAAGAAATCATTTATTTGTTCACCTAGGCATTTACATAATACACTAGAGTCAACCATATAGGTGTAGAACACGTCAAAGTAAAATTTAAAATTAAAATTGAAAGTAAAATTGAACAATTTTAGAACAACAAAAAAACCAAAATAAAACACACAAAATTTCATGTACATGTGGACATAACAACTAAAAACCTAGAAAGAGTCGTTCAAATACTCCTGCACCCCGTAGTAAGCCGTTTGAGTGAGAATTTCCCTTAACCTACCCTTCAGCCGCCTTGGAGGGAGGTCACTTATATTATTTGGAAATGATTTAATAAATTTATTATATATTTCAAGAATACTGTGCACCACGTTTTTTTGCAGGTATGTGTATTTAAAGCGATCGCTTTTCAGGTCGCCTATGTTTCTTGTGTTAAGCCCGTGATTTCTAATGTTCTCCTGGAATAGGTCCGGATTATTTTTTATAAACATTATAGCCTCATATATAAAAAGACTATACAAAGTGAATACTTTTTTACCAGAAAAAATTTCTCTACAATGATCTCTGTAGCCGAGATTAAAAATATTCCTAACACACCTTTTCTGTATTCTAAACAGTCGATCGGCCTCACTAGCATTTCCCCAAAAGATCAAACCATAGCGAATTCTAGACTCTACATGCGCGTGATAGGTAATGATTGCTGTTTTTAAGTTTACCAGCTCTCTAATCTTTTTTAATGCGAAAGAGTACCGAGATAGGCTTTTGGCTAAACAATCAATGTGGTATGACCAATTCAGTCGTGAATCAATACCTAGTCCCAGAAATGTAATCTGGTTGGTTACATTCAGAGTGGTTGTGTCATGATGTAATATTAGATTTTTTGGGTTTGAACCATAAGAAAACTTTATAATTTGCGTTTTATCAATATTCAATTTTAGGTTGTTGTTTGTAAACCATGTTTTTAGGAGATTTAAGCATTCAAAGAGTTTATGCCTCAAACCCGAAAAGTCTGAGTCGCTGATAATTGCGGAGGTATCGTCAGCAAATTGTATAATCAAATTGTTGACAAATTCTGGAAGATCATTCGAGTACAGTATGTATAAAAGGGGACCCAAAATCGAACCTTGGGGTACCCCTTTTTTTGCTGATCTCTTATGTGATTTTATGAGATTCCCACTCACATCTCTCTCAGCTACATATTGAGTCCTTTCATGAAGGTAGGAGCGTACCAAGTCCAGGGCTATGCCACGTATACCGCAACGTTCGGGCTTCAGCATAAGGATTTCGTGGTCGACACTATCGAATGCTTTCGATAAGTCGACGCACATAGCCAGTGTGAGTTTGTCGCTGTTTAGTGATTTTAGTATATGCCGAAGTGCCATGTAAATTGCACGTATGGTACTTTTACCCTTTCTGAAACCATTTTGTTCACTTCTGATTATCTGGAAGTTTTCAAAGAAAGCCTCCAACCTATTATATATAATTTTTTCGAAAACCTTGCTTATACAGGGCAGGATGGCAATGGGTCGATAGTTTCCGATATCATTGTTATCGCCTTTTTTAAAAATGGCCTTGACTTGGGCGCACTTCAGCTTCTCCGGAAAGACACCAGTTTCAAGAGATAGGTTTATTATGTGGTTTAAAGGTTGTGCAATTTAATCCGCTGTATGCTTTAACAACTTTGTAGGTATTTCGTCTTCTCCTGATGCTTTTGTGTCCTTTAGAGACATGAGAACACTAAAGATTTCTGTATGCGTTGTAGGGCGCAGGTAGATTGAATTATTCACAGCCTCAAAATGATTAGTTTCAATATTACGATCGATTTCAGTATTTGGACACATACGAATAAAAAAATCGTTTACTTTGTCCAATATATCAGCTGGGTTATTGCCCTCGTTCTTTAGATTGTCTAGTACGGTTTCATGCATTTTCTTCCTTCCCGTGTGACTATTTATTACTTCCCAAGAAGCTTTCCCTTTATTTTTTGATTTGCTAATGTAATTTTCATCTGACATTTTTTTGGCTAGTCTAATAGTAATTTTTAATGTTCTCCGTTACTTTTTAAAATGTCTTCTATATATATATATATATATATATATATATATATATATATATATATATATATATATATATATATATATTTATATATATATATATATATATATATATATATATATATTTATATATATATATATATATTTATATATATATATATATATACTTCTTTTTTTTTTTTGGATTCATTATATATACTTATATATATCAGACATGAACAATTTTTCGAAATCATGGTCTGAGAGGTCTAAAACGGATAGAAAAACTACTCCCGCACTAGACTGCTTCCCTTCCATGTACTGCAATAGTATGTATTTTATAGGATAAAATACGACTAAAAATTGGAATTGATTCCAGAAAAGATTGTGTCTGATATCTCCACCAATTGATGACGTCAACGAAAAATTTCAGCATGCAATTTTCTCATTCCCGATCAACAAAACAATGACACGCTAAAACTGATTGTTTACGCTGTTTAATGACCAGAAATTCGCCGTAGATACATCTACAAGTGACAGACTGCATTTAACGTTTTTATTTTCACATCGAAACGAGCTTACAATGTAATTGCGCGATAAATTTTTCTTCTCGGTATTCAATTTTGCAACACTATCAAAACACTATCGTCATGTAATATTAGAAATTGTTTTTATCGCCAGTGATTTCATACGTGCGCGTATCATGTTCGATATTTTCTCAAAATACCGAGAATATGTTTTGTGGAATCGAGATAAATGGAATTGCGAATAGGAATATGGAAATAACGTGAGATTAATTTTGAATGGTTACTAGGTGGAAATGTGCATATCTTCATTAAATTAAGTATAGAAAAAAAAAAGAATATTAAATTTATTCAGTTCAGCCTGTAGGTACTATAAGCGCACACGGGGCACGCGCCCAATTTGGTGTACTCGAAAAAATTTTATGTTGTCCATTTTAGGGGGTGTGATATGTACAATATACTGTACATTGTGAGTAAACGTATACAGGGTGATTCATTAATATTTGTAAATATTTTAACAGGAAAATATTGAGCTCAAATTATGAAGATCTAACTCAATTTGCTCATACAAAATATTTCTCCTTACTGATTTACAGGGTGTTTTATTTAGATTATTAAAAATGAATTTTGTTCATTACTTGAATGCTGCTCTATATTTCTTTATGGTATTTGGCAGCAAGTTAAAGTATTCTGGGACACATCAAATAATAGTAAAGAAGACTTTCTCGCTGTCACCAGTGGCGTACGGCGGGGGCACGGGAAGAGTTCTTGTTTCCTAAATTCTTCGCCACTGACACAATTGTCGTTTTAGTATAATTTTTCGATTCTCCAATATTTTTTCTGTAAATAAGGCACTCTTGTTTCGTAACGCCAGAGCCACTATTTTTCGAGATATTTAACGTTGAACATATGGCTGCACAATTCTTTTAATTTTTAAGTACGAGTCTGTCGGTGTTTTTTTGTCATACGATTGCATGTATTACGTAAAATAAATATTATTAAGCATTTTTTTCAATTTATAATAATATTAAAAATAACAATTTAAAACAGAACAACTACAAAAATATCCCAAACGATAAATACTTGCCAGGAACTATGGCAGCAAATTGTAAATTCCGCTAATTTTATTGCGAATCAGCCAACATATTTTTTAAAGTTAGAAGATCGTTTAGCGAAAGAATGGATTATCTCATTGAGGTTAACGGAGATCACATTGAACATTTGTTGTAAATTGTTTTTAAGTTTTGTTCATAAATTTGATATTCTTCCAAAAATTGTAAAGAAGATCTTGATAATTAATTATTTATTTTGACTTTCTTATGTAGCGCTGGATATTTTTGTAGTTGTTCTGTTTTAAATTGTTTGTTAATATTATTATAAATTGAAACAAAATACCTAATAATGATTATTTTAAGTAATACATCCAATCGTATGACAAAAAACACCGACATGACTCTTACATAAAAATCAAAAGAATTGTGCAGCCATATGTTCAACGTTAAATATCTCGAAAAATAGTGGCTCTGGCGTTACGAAACAAGAGTGCCTTATTTACAGAAAAAATATTGGAGAATCGAAAAATTATACTAAAACGACAATTCTGCCAGTGGCATAGAATTTAGGGAACGAGAACTCTTTCCGTGCCCCTGCCGTACGCCACTGGTGACAGCGAGAAAGTCTTCTTTACTATAAGTTGATGTGTCCCAAACTACTTCAACTTACTGCCAAATATCATAAAGAAATATCAAGCAGCATTCGAGTAATGAACGAATTTCATTTTCAATAATCTAAATAAACCACCCTGTAAATCAATAAGGAGAAATATTTTGTAAAAACAAATTAGGTTAGATCTTCATATTTTGAGCTCAAAATTTTCCTGTTGAAATATTTACACATATTAATGAATCACCGTGTATATGACTTGTACAATATATTACACATTTTGAATAAGTGGTAGTGTATTTGCGATTTTGTAGAATGAAATGCAATTGAAAATCAACATAATGTTAGGACTTATTATTGATTTGTGTGATATAACAAAAAACAATTTTGTTCTTTTGAAATGCATAAATGTATATTGCACTTAGTACAAACAAAATTCGTCCCATTCAGGGGATTTGCATCTGGAAGAAAAAGATTCTTCATTAAAATTGCCTTAGATATCATCTGCAGTTTTTTCTTCTACCGTATTTTCATCATCATAACCATTGCTTACTTCTACGTTCCTATCTCCCCACCGACAATCGTTATCACTAAGCCCTTCTATATCTGATAGGCCCTCCTCTATTAGTTTCAATAGTTGTTCTTCAGTTAACGGCACTTTTTTACTCATTTTTCAATTCGTATACTACTATATATAATAAATCTAATATAACAAAAACTCTAAATAACGTGAAGTTTTTTACCATACCTACCTGTCGATTTCCGTTTCCTCACAATGTTCAATATATTGTACAGTAATATTCACTCCGATATAGAAAAAAATATATTAAATTTTTTTTTTTAACTCGAGGGACCTACAGTTTTACGCCGGTTCCGAACGGCCAATGGGCTTGACTCCAAGTCATTACCCAACAAAATATCAAATTTTTGAACCACTAAATTTCATACATACACAACACCCCATAAGAGCAAGGTGGGACTCGAACCCACGATCCTCGGTTTGCAAGCGATAACACCTTACCGCAGGCCTCTAAAAATATTACATTTTCAGCAAGTTCACTATAAGAGCAACAAATACACTTATCGGTTATTACCAGAATAAATATTGCAGACACATGTCTTAACATGTTTCAATTTCAACATCCTGAAACAACTGCTACAACTCAGTAACAGGTACCATTAATGAAAAATTTTATAAATTATTTATTGGAAAACTCGACTGAAAAAAAATTGTCTATTTAATTTGGAAAATAATTTTTGGCCAGGGGGCCTACACTCCTTTGTTGGCCCGAGGCCTCCAGACCTCTTTATCCGGCATTGTGTATAGGTATATATATATATATATATATATATATATATATATATATATATATATATATATATATATATATATAATATATATATATATATATATATATATATATATATATATATATCTTTATAATAAATATAAATTCATAACATTTTCTTGCCATTCATTTTTCTTTCAGTTTCCAACAACTAAAATAATAATACTTATATTGGAAACTATACATATATACTTCGTTTGGTATGCATACATAGTGAATTATTTTCTTTGAACCCAATTTTTACCCGTTCAGTCATCTACCAATTGTCGGAGAGGAAGTATTAACTATTGGTTAAATCAATAAATTAAATGACGATTAAAAATAATTCCTAACAACAAATCACAAGAAACTGTTATCAGTTCTCTAAATTTCATCTATCATCATTTCCGTTGATGATAGTGATTTTGTGAAAACCAAACATCCTGACACACAGTTGGTTGCAAATTCATTTAAAATATTAGCCGCTCGAGTAGCCGAACAAATAAAAGTACTGGTATAGGGTAATTACTTTACAATCCGAGTAAACTCCCCTAAATAAGCATCCTGCATTCCGTTTCGTGTACATACATCGAGTTGGCGTCGACAAAACCGATGAATGACAATTGACGTGTGACAAAACAATTGACGATCGGCGGCTTTGCCTCCCGCGCGATGACAGAACACCTGTTAACGCCATTTTAATAATGCATCATCAATTGCACGAAATTCTATGACAGGTTTGTATATCCGAAACGGATACGGGGATGGGGTAGTATTTGGATTTTGACGTGGAAAATAGGCGTTCTGATGACGTCGAATGTTGAATTATTATTTGTGTACCTAAGTGTAAATTATATGTCCACTTTATCGTACACCCCTGCAAAACTATCTCTATGATGTTTCAATTATTTCTACTTTCATATTCAATCGATTTTTGTTCAAGCGGGATAGAATTTTACGGACAGAGGAATTATTACCGCTGGCGCTGGTGGAGAAGTTTTGAAGTTGATGTTGAACAATAATGAAAATTTTTGCAAGCATTCAAATTTTTCTTCAATTAAATCAGCTGTAATGAAAAATAAATTTTAATGTGAAATCGAAGACGCCTAAATAAACATATTTTGTATTGTAATCATTGGAATTTCTTGTTTATAAAAATAGTAGGTACAGTCATATTACTCTCTTCTCATAATTTTAAGGATCTCCATAAAGGGAAATTTATATAAGGAGAAAATTTATGGAACAAAAATAAATAGAACTTCATGAAACAATTTGAGAAAATAAATGAGATATACTGCAGCGATTCTCAACCTATGGGGTGCAAGTATACTAAAGGAGGGCCCAAGCATACTAAAGGGGGGACGTGAGCATATCCAAGACAAACTGTTTTAAAAGAAATTGATTAAGTGTCTGAAAGAGAACTACAGACACACACACATACGAAGAAAATATCTTGTTTTTGTCGTATAGCATATTTCAAAGAATGAAGATAATATTATTAATAAATGAATATATAAATATAAATAAATTAATAAATATATAGGTATATATATATATTTATATATATATATATATATATATATATATATATATATATATATATATATATATATATATATATATATATATATATATATATAGGTATATATATATATATATATATATATATATATATATATATATATATATATATATATATTTATATATAACGCAAAACCAATATTCATCTAGATCAGGGGGCTCTAAACTAGCCTTTCTAATCTGGCCCGCGACAATGTCTTATTGTCGTTACCATTGCTGTGATAAGAAGAAAACACAGATTGATAATTACTAGGTTTTATTTACCTGCAAGGTAAAACTTAACGACAGAAATAATGACGCAGAAAACTTAACTTTAATATCTAAGATTAAGCTAATTAATAAGTAACAAATAATTGAAATGAATCCCACTAATCACAGTAAAACAAAAAACACTAATGTATATTTATGCAATTGTGATTTTCTACCGACAATAGTTTGTAGTTGTGGATTAATTCTACTTGTACCAATTATTAAAAGATTTTAAGATGTCCATCGGTTAATTTAGATCTGTAAACATTCTATGTCTACTTCATCCTGGAAAACGTTTTCTCATACAAGTAAAATTAAAAACAGAAAACAACCCACTTTGCGACAAGTCTAGTCTAGAAATATAGTTAAGGGCAGATAAGTTAAAATTGTTTTGGCCTTTGGAACATAGTACTGAAAAAATTATTTTGGCCCTAACTGTTCAAAGTTTGGAGACCCCTGATCTAGAATATAATTAGCGTTTCCTAAAAATCAGTGAAACTAGGCACAAATCCCGTGAAATTTCATTCGAGGTGCTTATTTTTTTTTTTAATTTCTCTATTAAATTTAAAGATACTACATAGAAAATGAATCCTTAAGAACTCGAGCTAATATCATGAATCTATTTTAAAATTTGACCAAATATATGATTTATCACTAAAAACAATAATCTTTGATTTCATCTACATATCTATAATTCAAAAACGTTTGCGCTGTCTCTGAGTTACCCATGATCCAGATCCGTCTACTTATTTTGCATATTGGCCGGGCTTTTATGAATACATATATACAAGGGAGGCCGATTTCAATCGGATTGATTTTTATTATTCACCTTCCCCCGTAATTGAGCTTGCACGACACGCTTTCAGTTCTGATTTCGAATAGGAATGGCTTTGGTGGATCTAACTGACCCCCCCAAATGGTCGTTTTGTGATTTACCATTGACATCGACGAAGATAGGGTCAAAGCGAAGGGTGGTCGCCATATTTTTGCAGCGGACATATTGAAGGGTGCATAATATCGGTTTAAATTTCTCGAAGATATCAGAGTTTACAATGGTACTAACTGTAATGCTTCTGAAAATCTAAGCACAAGTATTTTCTGAAGTTGCAAAAATCCGCATATTGGGTGTATCATATTTTAAATTGAATTATTTATTGAAGAGAATATAAGTGAAACTTTTTTATGAATATCGAGAATATTTCTTAATTCTCATGGGTAAATGATTCTGGTCTCAAAAGAGATATTGTTGGAGCAATGATAATATATATATATATATATATATATATATATATATATATATATATATATATATAATATATATATATATATATATATATATATATATATATATATATATATTTTTATATATATATATTATATATATATATATATATACTGAAATATCTACAATTAGAAATTTTGAAAGTCCGTCATCTGTCATGTAGAGAACACAGTATATTAATTAATTAATTACTGCTTTATTTAAATATATGGAGATGGACTGAAATTGAAAAATTAGACGAAAATTACCATAATATAACATTCAAATGTTGTGGCAAATTTGAAATGCATCAGCAGTTTCTAGAGTTTGAAAAACTATTAATACATATATCAACAAAATTGGAATATTTATATCTAACTGGTAATTGTTTCAAAAGAGAAGACATTAACCTGCATGCTATTTGTTTGGGTTATCCCGAAGTAAGCATATTATGATAATTTGAAGCGTTTTTTTGCAATGAATTAGTAACAGATGGTTGGATAATATTCCATGAAAAGAAAATAAATATGTCAGAATAAGAATAGTTTGTTTTATGGATGATTGTTGGAGCGCGAAATAAACAGGAAATTATGATTGATGAATATAAAAGTTGGTTTAATTTTAGATCAGATTATGCTATACCAAGTCGAAATTTAAAATCTATATTTATGACTAAATTTGCAAATTTCGAGGTTGATCTGATAAAATCTTGTGAAAAAACTAATTTTAATTGAAATCATTGAGTGAAATCAGGAAAATACCAGCAGATTCTTAATCTGTTCATTTGAAAATAGATGGTAAGCCGATTTAGTGAATTTTGAATCATTATATTTTTATTTTATTTCAATTTATTTCAATTATAAAATCATTTGATGATTTTATTATAATTATAGGTACCTGAAAATTAGCGAAAATATTATTTCTGACTACAACGGTTTTGGATGAGCGTTTAAATAAACATTTTTGAATGAATTTACAAGATTTAATCAGTTTTCCTTTTAAATAGTTTATGTAGAAGTGTTTTGAATTATTTTAATTATTATATATATATATATATATATATATATATATATATATATATATATATATATATATATATATATATATATATATATATATATATATATATATATATATATAAATATATATATATATATATTTAGTTATGTTGTATTCTTGGTTTTGGGTTGACTCAGTCAACCGCACCAGCTCCACATACCTGATTTTGTTATTGAATGTTATATTTTAAATGTCTCGTGTGTGTATGTGTGAAGAGAATTATTATTTATCGTTTACATAATAATTAAAATTTTAATATAATGATATAATTAAATATACTTTTTTCCGTTGAAGGCAATTACAGCCGCAACGTTGATTATTAAAGGAACCTACCAAACCCAAGAATACAAAATAACTAACAATATAAAGGTTTCAAGAAGAGCTACTTAAAAATATATATATATATATATATATATATATATATATATATATATATATATACCTATATATGTTATTTCATTGAATTCGATAGAAAGATAAGCAGACGGAGTTGTATAAAAACGGAGAAGCTAGCAGCCCTCTTGATTAAATTGAAATAAAAGGAAAAAATCTGGCTCGACGTACCAAAAAAGGAGAAGAGCGCGAATAAAAGATAGAAGGAGGCTGTGCATCTATCACAGATTCGATAGGAAGGAGGAGCCCGATATAGGTGGGACCAACTGATCAGCACCTCCCACTTCAATAACCCTTTTTGTTCCCCCCACCCCGCTCCCCCGAGGCTAGGGAACGATTTGAATTTTATTATAGTTTTGTCATGTTGAATAAGTCGATAGCGCGCGCATTGTCCAGTCCTTTGTTTTTTTACACACATGACACGACGAGCCAAGACTTGAGTGAGCCACGCTCGCTCTCTGATCCATATGTTTCTCTTTGGTTCTTCTCTTAACGTTTTATCTAATACGGCTTTTTGGTATTGACAAACTCATTTATTTTCGATGGTTATCGTTGAACGCTTGACAATCTAAGAGTCTGGAGTATTGGAGCTTTATAGTTCTAAGATTTATTGATATTGAGAAAATGCATTAAATATGTACGACTTGGGCAGGGCCTGAATGTTATGTCTGAACTTTATGGGTGTTCAAGTGAGCGTTTCTGGTCCTCTCGATCAACCACATAGTTTATACATTCAGAGGGACGTCTTGAGGAATATTGTTCAAACTACCTATTTGAAAAGATTAGTTTACATAGGGTAATCTTGAAAATACGTGTTAATTTATGTATTTTATTATATATATATATATATATATATATATATATATATATATATATATATATATATATATATATATATATATATATATATATATATATATATATATATATATATATATATATATATATATATATATATATATATATATATAATATATATATATATATATATATATATATATATATATATATATATATATATATATATATATAAAGTATATCTATATAGGTACCTATATAATTAAGTTGATGAATTATTATTATTAAAAAAGTACGTTTCATTGCAGGTTATAGCTCTAATTTTCTTGAACTTGATTAGTATTCTAGAGTTTCTTTGAAGTTCACTTTTGTTCAGAAATTTCCTGGCATTGGATGAAAATTTTCTATACCTATCGTTTAGAAGTTGAACTGTATTTTCCAATAAAATTTATTTCATATGATTCACATGTAAAAATTGAGGATGAAAGTGTATTTAAGCCATTTTTTCATGCTAGTTAGTAGTACCTATGTATATTGTTGTTTTTTTATACCTAAACGTATGGCTGAAATATAATTCATGTAAAACATATTTTTCATTAACATTCCATGCAATATTGAAATTGATTTTAAGAAGAATTTTCAAATCTACTTGCTAATTTAGACATACGAAAGTAAAACGAATTTTCCCAACTTTTCCTTTTATATGTTTTCATAAGCAATTTGTGATAGTTTTGCAAAACTATTGAAAAGTGTATTAAAGTAGGTACCTAGATAGGAGATATTCACTGTACCTACTCATTATAAATAAACGACCGTGAACTCAGTTCGGACACACGCAATTACTCAACCTCCTTTAATGACAGTGAAAAGCTACTGTCATTGCCATAGTCATCATATAGCACAATAATAAAATGAAATTATTCAAAAAAATTGACTGTACAGTTCTTCATATTTTGAATTTCTTGTTATATTTCATATTAGACAGGGGCGTATGTATAGATTATTCATGAGGGGGTCCTGACTTCAAATTTGTTACGATTCTCGGTAGCCCAAGGTAGGGTGTATCGCTTGTGAACCAAGGATTGTGGGTTCGAGTCCCACCTTGCCCTTGGGTGTTTTGTATATCCCATGAAATTTAGAGGTTCTAAATATAATGAACTGTTGGGTAATGACTTAGTTTCAAGCCCGTTGGGTTTCAAGCCCATTGCCCGTTCGGAACCGGCTTTAAACTGAAGGTCCCTTGAGATAAAAAAAAAATTGTTACAATAGGCTAACATCTACAAAAAGTAGAACATAAAAAAATCTGCTTTTTTAACTGTGTAGTAATAATATCGAAATCGGGGGTTGAACACCGAACCCACCCCTTACTTAAACCTATAATATGAGATAATATAACAAAAAATATTGACACGAAAAATGCGGTAGTTGGCAAGTTTACATACCAAATGGAAATCATAATAAAACCTATTGTTTGGATACTCCAGCGAGTGCCATTGAACTGGAGTTAATAACCGTTTTATATTCCTCATTAGATCATCGAAGTTCAATTTTCATTCGAGTGTAAGATTTAATTATAAAATTATACTGGAAGGCTAACAAAACATCAGAGATGAGTTAAACTTTCACTTTTTCCCTACGTTATTACTCTTCTTTTTTTAATCATGACACCTGTGCTATGTCGACGTGTATCAAAAAACATTCCATACACGACGACCTTGTTACGAACCTTCCGGCTTTTATAGCACCTGTCTCTTGTACCTATATGAATTAGTCACTATAATTAAGGATGAACGTACAAAATTTGAAATGATTGAGCCTTATGATTAGATATTTGATCATAACAAAATACAATAAATGAATTTTCACTATTAAAAATCGAATATAATACAAGTAGGTACTTAATATATCTAAGTACCTATACAGGGTCTTAAAAAACAACGTTTCAATCAATACTCTGGGAGCTGATTATAGACCTCAAAATAAGTAAAAATTTTCGTATAAACATGGGTCCACAAAGGAATCGTTTTGGAGATATAAAAGATTTTCGGTTTTCAAATTAACGACTAGGGCAACCAAATACGATATTCGATTTATTTTGATCTTTCAGAAGTCCTATTTACTGAACTTAGATTAAATTAAAATGATTTTCAGTCGGTTCATCAAAAAAATCACACTTGGCATCAAACATTTGCTTTTCATATGACATTTACGTTCTTCTATTGAGTATTTTGCATCCGATATATATATATATATATATATATATATATATATATATATATATATATATATATATATATATATATATATATGTAAGAAACATGTAAAAGAAACCATTAGTCCCACAGTTAATCACACATAGTTAAAAAAAGTTGTGTGTTTCATTATAGGTACTTCAAAAATTCTTCATATTCTGGAACATTTCAACCTCGTTGAGAAACTATTCTTCGCTACCTATACCTATGTAGATGCTAATTATTCTTCCAAATATAAGAATTCACTAATATCTGCCTAAAATCTATAGGCTGATTAATGTACCAGTCGAACCTGCTTGCTATTATTTAATGAGATTCGTAAGTATCTCGAAAAAAAATCACTATGACAGCAATTTTTTCAAGCCATTCAATTCTGCTATACCAATATAAATTATAGAACTTTAATATATCTTAATTTTTTTATAATTTGCCTTGAAGAATTTTCAAAAATTTTCAAAATTTATTAAATGTCTTAATTCTTATTGATGAATCCATGAAGGTGTTACTAGGAGGGCTAAACTGTGAAAAAAATTGAGCAACTCCTTCAATAGTAGCTAATGATACTATGTAACATCTCATCTAGTTAACAGACAACATTTTCTTGAAAATTTCGTGTATCAACAGTCTGACTCAAAATACCAACAACAATTATCAACTCTAAATGATTCTTCAATGATAGTATTAAAGGAACTATTATTTTCTTTAATCATTCTTTATCTGAATAAATATTATAATCCTCGACTACAGAATCATACGTCATATATAATAAATTACCAATTCTAACCTGACCATTAAATTCCATCAAATATTTTTACAGTTCTAAGAAGAAATATTAGGAACATACTTTTCATTGAATTTATCCGTCTCTGAAACTAATCATGCCGCCAGCGTTGAAAGGCTCGCATTTCAAAACAAATACGGATACGAATTCAACCGACCTTGAGAGTGTTCCGCTTACATTTTAAGGACTAGCTTCGATTCGCCTATTGTCTGGAGTGTAACGTAAGATGAGAAACTTCGTGTCAAAAATTGCGCGTTTCTACATAGTTTTTTTTTGTACATTTCATCTTATTGACAAAATTGCTCTAATCAACCGTCTGTGGTCCAGATGGTTTGGAAATTGTCTAGGGCACAGACGGTACCGGGTGCGAAACCCGGATAAGATATGATGGGTGTTGTGATTGTCCATAATTGATCTACATATACTATAATCTGCTGGGTAATGTGCTAGATTACGAACCCATGAGGGTAGATGATGGAACAGAGACGAATACTTGCCTGTCTTCCATCATATCATCAAAAAAAAAAAAATTACTCTAAATAAAAACCGAATATCCAGAGTAAATATATAAATTTCTGATATCTTCACTCCTAAACTTCAACTACGATTTTAAATGAAATTTAAAGATAGGCTAGATATAAATACTCGCAAAAATACAGATAAATTATTCTAGGGGTTATTCATCTCACTCATTACGTTATAGTACATTAAATCTATAATATTCCTCTCTCACTAAAACAATCATCAAACTCCATCGACTTATTTCATCTACCAAGAGTTTGTTTGCGTAGCGATCCTTAATTAGTTTAAGAATTACCAAAAATAAACAATATATCATCATACCAATGTAGTCTACCACATGTTACACCGATCCATCGGACCAATTCGAGCGTTCCACGTTGCGTCATACCTGAAACAAGACGAAAACAAAACTGTACAACTGGAATTCGAAAGACGAGCGGATATCGTAGAAAGGGAACAAGAAGTAAAAAAATATCAATTCATATGGTACCGAATGGGAGTCTCCCATAGAGATCTGATGTGCCCCATGCTAAGATAATGGTCAGATTGAACATATTGCCTTTATTTCGCGAAAACAAGTGTTCAATGATGGTAGAACGGTAATAATTTCAAAAGATGGAGAGAGTGGTAATAATATGAAGGGTCTCTGGGTGTTTTAAATCATCGGGAAGATTTATAAGTGTGCCTCTTGAGTTGTTATATGATCTTTTATTTTCGAAGTTTGCATCTTGGAGATTGAGTGATTTAGATGTCTCTGATATTCAGCATGACTTATTAAAAAATATGAAGGGAGAACTTCCACTGAATAATATAGGTAATAATTCGATATTTTTGCATCAATTTTTATTTTTCTTTCAGTTTTTTTTATAACTTGTACGTATATAAATATGTAGCAATTCTTCAACTGAAATTTTAGTTGGCAGTTCAAAAACAAAAAACAAAAAGGACCAATAGTTTCAACGTGGTCAGAAAGTATTGGTAGATTTATAAAATTGAATATTAATACCTATAAGGGAATTGTTTGGAATGATACAAAAAATATTGCAATACAGCACAATGTTAAAATCAGTCTAATTTATTCCAGAATTTCTAGATTTAAAATTTCATTAGCTACTATTTTTAATTGATTTTTTTAGTGAATAGTATTTATAAATTTGTGTTTGATTTACTTATATTTCAAATTTATACATATATGTATATATATATATATATATATATATATATATATATATATATATATATATATATATATATATATATATATATATAGGGTTTATTTCACTAGGTTAATGTCAACATTTAATAACCATTTGCATAAAACATTTACTATTCATTAAAATACACTATAGTTTACGCGTTTCGACTTCTAGTCATTTTCAAAACAATTTCACAATTAATTCAATATTTAAAAGTCTCTTTATTACACAGCAAGGTCGTCGATGTCATACTGGTTATCTCACGTGATTAACTCCTCCTCTTAATTCGTATTTTCTCGGTTTTCTCGGTTTTCTCGGTGAATGATGTTATGGTATATTCTTCCGAAGTTTTCAATGTCAGCTCTTGAGTTTAATTGTGTTTTTTCTTCTCTTTGGATGGCTATCATTTCCATTATGTTTCTTTTTTGTTGTTGTTTTTCTCTTTCAATAATTTTCGTATTTTTGAAATCAAACGAATGCAGTTGTTCAATTGCATGTTTTGCCAGCGCGGTTGTTTTTTTGTTTGTTCGTATAGAGTATTCATGTTCGTATAATCTTCTGTTCAAATACTGTTTTGTGTTACCTATATAACACGTATCACAGTCAATACAACATATTGAAGATTTGTTAAAGGCCTTCAACTCATACCATAATAGATTGCAATTTACAAAAGGAGTAGAAGAAAACAACAAAATAAATTTCTTAGATATGACTTTAATTAGAAGAGAAGATGGTTCAATTATCACAGATTGGTACAACAAAAAGACTTGGTCGGAAAGATACCTTAATTACAATTCACTCGTACCTATGAAATATAAGAAAAGTGTTGTGAATTCTCTCACAGATAGAGCAGTTAAACTATCCAACCCTGAGTTAAGACCTAAAAATATAAGAAAAATTAAAGAAGTATTAGACAAGAACGATTATCCAAAAAAATTTTACGAACCAATTATTAAAAAAAGAATACAACAAATTTATAACCAAAATAGCCAAAAATCAGAAAATGTCGATTTGGACATAAAATACGTGGGAATGGAATTCATACCAGAAATATCTTACAAAATAAGTAACGTCCTGAAGAAGTACAATATAAAAATAGCCACAAACCTAATGAAATAACTGGCTCGTTAATATACAAAAATGAAACCAAAAATAGAACGACAAAACGAAACACATACGATCTATTCAATAGATTGTATTGACTGTGATACGTGTTATATAGGTAACACAAAACAGTATTGAACAGAAGATTATAGCGAACATGAATACTCTATACGAACAAACAAAAAAACAACCGCGCTGGCAAAACATGCAATTGAACAACTGCATTCGTTTTGATTTTCAAAAAATACGAAAATTATTGGAAGAGAAAAACAACAACAAAAAGAAACATAATGGAAATGATAGCCATCCAAAGAGAAGAAAAAACAACATTAAACTCAAGAGCTGACATTGAAAACTTCGGAAGAATATACCATAACATCATTCACCGAGAAAACCGAGAAAACCGAGAAAATACGAATTAAGAGGAGGAGTTTAATCACGTGAGATAACCAGTATGACATCGACGACCTTGCTGTGTAATAAAGAGACTTTTAAATATTGAATTAATTGTGAAATTGTTTTGAAAATGACTAGAAGTCGAAACGCGTAAACTATAGTGTATTTTAATGAATAGTAAATGTTTTATGCAAATAGTTATTAAATGTTGACATTAACCTAGTGAAATAAACCCTGAATATAAAAATGTCAGTAAATACCAACGAATTATATATATATATATATATATATATATATATATATATATATATATATATATTTATATATATTTCATTATATTTATATATATATATTTTTATATATATATATATATATATAATATATATATATATATAAATATATATATATATATATATATATATATATATATATATATATATATATATATATATATCGTATGAAGATGTTGTTGGAGTCATAATTTTTTAGTTTAATATTGTTTATTATTTTTTTGTAATTTCTTTCATCGTTTTAAGGAAATCTTATTAGGCAAAAGTTAACACATAAAGCATATAGTAGGTATTCATTTGTGAAAGAAATATTTCGTTTTGAAAACTTCATTTATGAAACAAAAAATTCTTATCAAACATGAAATACATTGTCAATAGTGAAAATTTCATAAAGCAGTGAAAATTGTTCAATTTGAAACAGTAAAAAATTACGAGATGGGCTTTATTTCATTAAAAAATCTTTGAAGATATTACAATCGTCGGAAATATTGAAAGAACGTTGAATAGTCATCATAATTATTTACCATTTCGCTAATTAAATACTCTTTTAATTTCTACTTAGAATATAAAAAAAAATTTTTATAAACAATTATTAAAACAGTAAAATTCTTCGTGGAGTCTATACAAAAAATTCATTGGAAATAAACATGGAGCTATAGAAATCAGGACTAATTCATAACATTTTCATGATGATTATTCATCACTCGATGAACGTTTATCTAAAGTTTTCAATTTGAATATTGTAGCTAATGTTCAACTTGAATGTTGTAAGTCATTAGAAAAAATACACAAATCTCATTTTCGTCACTACTAGGGCTTCTTCAACACCTACTCTGAAGAAGAATTAGTAGAGGTGAAACACGTTATGTTATAAATTTTACATAAATAATTCTCTCTACAACGACTACTTGCATAATTTTTTTCGTTAATTAATTACTATGAATAATTTTCAAAAGAACAGAAATATATTGAAAGGGAATGAGAATTCAAGAAAATGTTGACAGGAAATCAAAGTTTCATAAGTCCGTTATCAAAAATTATGTAAAAGTCCAAAAAAAAATATTGAAATACAAAAACAAAGAAAACAAACCACCTGAAAAACAATACATTGAATCCGAAGTACATTAACTGAAATAAATCAATTACCAATAATAGCAACAAGTGTTGCTATCAAAGAACAATAACGATGTAAAGAATGAAGTTGAACACGCTCCAGGTATCGCGATCCGTCAAAGAAATCAATTAAAAACTTAAAAAACCGTCGATTCCCAGATAAAATCGTACGTGACCGTATGTCGAAAAGATCAGTTACTCGAAGTTCGAACAACATCGAACAAGAAAAATAACGACTCTCCTCGTATTGACATGTTTTTACGTTCAATTTACCGACGACAAGACGCATTTTACATCTTTCCACTAATTCGGTCTGTTTCCGAATATTCCTTTCACTCAGCTCGTTCGCAACGGCCGTAAATCAGCCGAAATCAAAGAAACTAACATCCCGAAGATGTAAGGGGTCATCAAGAACTTCCATTAACGACATAATCTTCCCTGAATTACGGCCAGAGGAATAGTTTACTCACTGTATTAAGTGGACGCAATGATCAAAGAAATGAAGCCCAGTTGCAACTCGAACGTGTTTTTGTATTTTGGTACGACCTGTCATAATTTATACTTGATATACATTACAATCAACATATCTATGGAATTCCGTTCGTTTGTTTTTTGACTTAACGTTAAAGAATGCGGAGCCATAGAGGAAATTTCATCCTGGATTATTGTTTTTATGGAACTAACAATCTGTGTAATTGATAAGCATCAGACTCAATCTTTTTTTTAAATGCCTCGAATGGTATTTTCTGCGGTTCGTTTTTGAAGAACCATTTTTACAGTCTGTTTACTTTGTGTTGTTTGTGTTTCTTTGGAAATAACGTTTCATTACCGTTTAATGTTAACAATTAAAGTATAATTTGAAGGTTCGCGAGTGAAAACTGCTGACTTGATGATAGTCTGTATTTTTTCGCGAATTGCGTGTGGTAGGTACAATTTGATCGTAAAGGTTTTCCTGAGATCCATTTGAATTTATAGAGAGTTACCGAGAAGGAAATCCTGACTAATCATAGTCTTTTGATTCAGTTCTAAACTACGAGTTGAGTGAAGTGAAGCATGTTATGTGTAATTAAAATACGTTGCACCAACTTCTTGAATGGTTTAAAGATACAGTATTCCACCTTTCAAGGTAATGTCAATGATACATATAGACAGAGAAAAATGACCTTTTAATATAAGTGATCATAATTATAATAGCGCTGTCAAATTTTAATAAGATAAACACGAAATAATTTATATAAAA
>JARQZK010000009.1:237500-287500 GCA_030704885.1 Cynegetis impunctata | reverse complement strand
AAGAAGAGATCGTAACCATAGAGTTTTCGTTAAAGCAGACGCGAAACGTCATAACCGTGAACGAACAATTAGTGCATACAAATGCAATTTATCTGGCTTAGACCGCGAGCCTTCAGCGAAATAATAAATGCGGGAGCAGAATATCTGGCGGGGGGTGCGTTCCAAAAACCCATCGCGATATAATTTAATTCGGCATAGAACGTAATGTAAGAATTCCGGCTGAATTAACTTCTCTTGTCGTCTAAACGTTTCCGAATGTTTAACGTTTTACCCTTTCTAGCTATTACCGGCTTACTTATGCTCTGATGACTTCAACAATGCTGCAGATTTATTGTTCTTACTCTTTAACGATCCGATGGAATGAAGGAACGCGCCTCGTCCTTCGTTTTCTGTGTACCTATCTCGTTCTTCTGTGCTCGCGCCGTCTTAACGGAACCAGAGAGAGTGTATCAGCTGTTTTAGGTAAAAGTTCCTACATGGAGCTAGTCGAACGTGAGGAAGTAGGATTTAATAGACGAATAGTTATTAAATAACAGTTTAAATCACTCCGGAGCTCTTCTACCTCGGAGATTCCAGAACGGAAGCGTGAAAATGGTCACAGATTGGAATACACAGTTTCTTCTCAGACAGCGTAATAATATACAAATCTCCTTGTTCAGTTCATTTTAGTAGAGATACGAGAAAGTGAAGTTCTATGTTCTAGTGAGAAAAATCTTTAGAATACATACCTATCTGCATTTATAGAATTTTTTTAAGATAAGAGGTTTAATGAATTCCTTCATTTGAAATTGTTTTTTTCTATGCTGTATTCTGACTTATCCAAAGTACACAGAAATGTTCCAGTAATGTTTGGGAATACTCGAAGAACATCATAAGGTCTGTTAGAATCATCAGTTAATAATGAAATAACAAATATTATTCGTGAAATGCTAGAGAAAATTGTAGTTTTTTTTCGATTCTGATGTGACGTCTTATATAGAGAAGAGTGAAAACAACAAAACTATGATGTCATTATAGTTCAGGCTAGAGCTTAAGTGAATAATCCTAGTTCATTATTCAAACAAATAAAAAATTCAGAATCATGACGAAATTATAAGTTTAAATGGAATTGAAAAGGCCTCAAAGTAAAAACATATTCCTTCTTCAAATTGGGAAATGAAATGGAAAAGATGATTTAGCAATGTTAAGGCAGTGTAGAAATAGAATAAGATGCACTAAGAAAATTTAAGAGCATACCCAATTTACTACATTGGTATTGAGCGCAAAAATTATTGAAGCATTATATACGAATAATTATGAATGCAGCCGTTCAAGTGTATCCAAAATTAAAAGATATTGATGAAAATTTTGAATTATTAACTCATATAGGTGATCTAACACACAAAATTTCAACTTTTTTGTCAAATCGAAATGTAAGAAAATCCTTGAAACTCCAGAATAGAGAACAGGTGAAGATAGTAGAAATACAAAAGATAAAACTACACCCCATACAAAATCAGGTTTTTGTAATCTAACTTGCTGTTCATGATACAAGTTGGATAAACCAGCAGAAACTTCGGAATTAGAATATTTGAACATACAAGAAGTTACGATAAGGCAAAAACTAATTAGACATATTCATCCCATTTGCTGGAACATAATCATAGCTTCATTGACGGATTCAAAATATTACTTACAGAAAAGAAAGGCTATAAACTTATTTTATTAGAAGCCCTAGAAATTAATTTTAAATAGGAAAAACCCATTCTAATCTGCTAGTCAGGTAGTTCGGTAATTTTGAAAAGATTCAGAAGGGGGCTTTTAGTAGGTTTGATGAATTTGGCTATTCAATAGGAGACACATGAATGTTTATATTTGTTTATCTGTAATAATTAAACTTAATTTTCTAGAACCATTACAGTACATTAAATACAAACATAGTAACGCAAGTGGTGCATACAAGATTTTATTTTCCACGAAAAAATTATTTTATTATAATGAAAAATCGGTTCATTGCTCCTATACTTTCCATTTTCCTTCTCATAGTAGGCACGTCATTTGTTGATATTTTGACGTTTTTAAATATTTTTGTCATCATATTTAGTGAATGTCATTGCTGTTTTCTTTGTGTAGTCTCATAGAAATGATGGAAATGAAAATGAATTTACCCAAGAATATCATAAAAAATGCAGCCAAAGCTGCGAATAATTCATTGCCGGAGAAACCCAGAGTCGTATACGACAAGGATTATGAAGTATTTAAACAATGGAAGTTGCTTCATTTCTCCTCGTACAATGAGCGGGCGTTATGATCCATAATGCCCGCTCATAACACCCTAGGGCATAATGAGTGTATTTATAGCAGCCGTATCTAAGGTAAAATGAACAAATAATATACAAGTGAAAAATAAATTGTTTTCATAAACCATTGTTTTAATATGTTCATTAATTCATAAGAAACATTTGATATCAATAATAATAAAAGGGGTGAAGGCACATGTGTTTATTTTAACTTAACTTGTACAAAGAAATCAGATTTTGTTTTATGTGAAATAGGTTAAGGAACCAAGCAATAATTTGTTGTGTTTTTGTATTTGATTTTTATTTTTTATTGTTGTAAATTATTTATTAGGCCCTGTCACCAGGTTATTATTATTATTATAGTTATTATTATTATTATTAATATTAATTTACAGGATGTATCGACCCAATCAATTGGTTAAATATTAAATTTTTTTTTTTTAATAAATGATCCGAGCAACATTGTAATCTATAAGTAACAAACCCACATTAATCTGTTAGAAATAGCAAGTACGGTTTCATTCTCGGTTTCATTACTTCATTTATGCATAGTAGTACCTAAATAATAGAACACTTCCCTTAATGATATGAAAGAGCACAGTCGGAGGTTTGTATATCTAGAAGCAAACCGTTCCCATTGTCTAAAGAGAGCGAACAACGATCACCAACGAAGGCAGATGCTTTTCAGTTGTTTTATTGAATTTTATGGTAGGTCATTAAGTTTTATTGGTTTATTGCATAGAGTTTCGACCATGACGTTTCTAATGAATTCGACAGTTCTTTTTTTCATTAAGATCGATTATTCGGTCTTTTTTCATCGTTCCGATAATAAAATTGAAGGCCTCGGACGGCGTCGAAACGTGGAAGCGGGCGATCTCTGAGAAATATGGTCGCCACAAATATTTACTGCTGGCATTAAACCTTTTGGATATAAATTTGTGTAGAAATAACTTCGGATCAAATGTTTGGTTTTTATGACTTGTTTTTGACTTTTGGAATTTCTCGAAACCTAAATTGGATTCGAAAATTGATATAACGGGCCTATATTGGCTACCGCCGAATTTCTTTTGAAAATCGATAAAACCCGGTAATTTATATCTGATTTTAAATATAGATTTCGCAGATATTTGACACTAAATATCTATTTGGTTCAGTATTTATAGACCACCTACATTTTTCCGAAGTATTTGAACAAGCATATATATATATATATATATATATATATATATATATATATATATATATATATATATATATATATATACAGGGCCGTAACCAGCACTGCTTTCTAGAGGGGGCTGAACAAATTCTTGAGGAGGCTTGTTTTTTACATAGTACTAAAATAAATATATGTGAAAAAAGATAGGAATATACACCTTTTTTAGTCTTTTTACCTTAAAATGTATACTGGAAAACGAATATTAATTGAAAAACATTTTGGAAAAATAAAAAAATTATTCTAATAAAAATAATAAATAAAAAATCTCTCCCAGAAAACTCTAAATAAATAAAACTAATAGAAATAAAAAATATTAAGAAAAAATAAAAATGTACACTCATCATTAAATATAAACAAATAAATATATCTATAGACGTTTATATCATAGAGCCACTTCTGTGAGGAAGATTATAGATTCAATAAATGCAGCCTACAAATTCATGTTTGAAGATTCAGCTCTATTTGCATTTAATCTTCTAAGGTTACCGTCATCCAAGTCATTCGTGGAGAGGATATTTTCATTGATTAATATCATGATTATGAAAAATAATTGTTACCAATGTTTCCCCGTTAACATGTCGCAACCACGGTTGCTCTTTTGGGCGACAAATTAGCGTCTAAAGTGCAACACTGCTCTGAAATATCTGGCAACCCTGATTGTAGCCGCTCGTTTGTCGCTATTTCATTTTAGGATGAAAAACGTCAACATGTTTTGCGGGTTAAAAGATGCCACAAATACCTGAATAATTTTAAGTCAGTTTTACAATTAGGTAGATTTGTTTGTAACTAGGCTAGTTTTATGTTTCAACGCAGATATAAACATCTTTGGTTTGTAATAATTCTGGTATCTTTTCTAGAGGGGGCTCAGCCCCCTCTGGCGCCCCCTGGATACGGCCCTGTATATATATATATATATATATATATATATATATATACCTATATATATATATATATATATATATAAATATAAATATAAATATATATATATATATATATTTATATATATATATATATATATATATATATACATATATATATATATATTTAAATTTTAATTTATTTTGCTTAAAAAAATGCTCCTACTGATATTTGTGCAGTGTTCATACAGAGGTTCGTACATTGTACTCAATTCTAAGTTCGTCGTTTCGATTTGCTTGCTAAAAGTAAACAAAACAAAGTAGACTGCTTTATGCAAATTTAAACAATATACATTAGTAGGCCTGGAATTTCGCGCGTTTTCTTTAGACGTGACTCATGGCTTTTAAATGTCAATTAAGGCATTAGTTCATCGATACATCATCTGTATTAACGATGTCAATTTCGTATTGGAAGTGCTTAATGCATTTATCAACACTTTATAACAATTGCTATTACACAAAAAAAATTGATATGTCAGTACTGTCTACTGACGAGACGATTTTAAGTCTGCCGGCGCGTGATGAGTCGTGTTAAATTTTCTAACCTCGAATAGTTAATTGGTGTTAATTAGCTGTGAGAAAATCTGTATGCGAAATGTGATACTGTAGTAATGAGAAAACGCTTTATATATATATATATATATATATATATATATATATATATATATATATATATATATATATATATATATATATATATATATATATATATATATATATATATATATAATCTTTTGATAAATATTAGCAATAACAGGCTTGTTGAATCTCAAAAAATTCGATTTTATTAAAAAGTTGACGTTTCGCCACGACATTCGTGGCTTTATCAAAACTTTTGATAAAATTGAAATTTCTTTGACATTTATTAATTTGAAAAAATTTGAATAGAAAAAGACTACTATGTCTCACTAAAATTTTTTTCGGCTGTGGCAGTTCTTTGTTATTTATTACGTGCTATTCAGTCCAATATTAACATTCAAATCTGTTATTATTAGATGGTAAGGGAAACCACAGAAACCTTTACCCACGTAATGTTCGAAATAGGTTCAAATTATTTTGATTTTGAAAATTCAAAGAATAGGGTACTATTTATCTTGTTTTCAAAAATTTCTCATTGCGGCTGTGGCCGTCTTCAGTTATTAATTACGCAATGAGAAATTTTTGAAAACAATTCGGCAGTTGATTAACTGCCGAAAACAACTCAAGAGCGATATCAAAAGGAATATGAAAATTTTGAAATGTGGCGTAAAAGCAAGAATGTAAAGGTGGTTAATGAAGATGTATTATTAGCTTATGCGAAATGAAAATCAGAGGTTTATTCTCCCAACTCGCTGTGGACCAAGATTTCAATGTTGTTATTGTAAGCAGAATGATGTTTTCAAATAAATATTTGAACAAGTGATTTCTTAACGGCCGCCGGCCGTTATGAAATTATAACGGCCGGCGGCCGTTAACACTGACTTTTCAATTGTCATCTGAATACCGTTAAATCAAAATAACAGTATGGGATTACGAAAACAATATTACCGCACTGTTATTTTCTAATTGATTAGCAACTGACCACTATTCTGGAATGTTGAGCTTTGCGCATAGAAAACAGGTCAAAATAGTGTCACTTTTCCCACGATCGGAGAAAAATATATTTATTACTCGTCATTTACGAATTACGAGGATTTATTCCCAGGCTCAACTGGCTAAAATACGCGAACGGTACCCGCCGAACGAAATTAAACTGTTCCCATCGAATGCCCGAAACAAAACAAAACGCTGTGACAAAACCTAATCGACACCGCACCGAAAAACCCGAAAACGCATACTTCGATCCGAATGGCATCGTTAGCCGCATTTAGTAAGCAAATTCCCATCGAAAAACTAGGTGAAAGTATTTCCGAACTTCGAACGCAAAAAAGGAAAGAATCTCTCCGCGAAACGACGATTCGTAACGGAGAGAAAGAGACGGAAAACGGGCGTCGGACAGAGACGGAAGTCGGACGTTTTCCTCGTTTTTTCTTCACTCTATAAAGGGAATTTGTGTTCGATTGCTAACCGATCAGGCAGGGGGAAGTCGTGAATAGCACCCCTTCGATGTCTCTATCACGTCTGTTTACACCCCGCGATCTCGTTTTACGAGACACCGGATTTTCTTTTGTACGCGCCCTTTTCCGGGGTTTCCTCGGGAAAATCTTTTTACAAATGAAGGTAGGTCGTCGTTTTTCAGTCGATCGAATGATTCCTTACCGAGTTTCTTTTGTCGTCTTGAGTTTTCTTTCGATGGGGATGTTTGCATTCAGGTTTTATCGGAATTTGTAGGGAAATTAACTTGTCTTTGACAGTTTGCGTTTTCATCTTATCATTTCAATATTTTGGAGAATTTCATGATCTTGTATCAAATTTACAACCAATTTATGGGTACGGAACATTTTTTCAATTCAAAATTGAAGTTTTTCTTTGATAAACTGTATAAATTTGCAACCTTTTACGTTGATCAGAACATGTTTATTTATAATTTTTCTAATTCCTGGTCATTTTTTCGAGCAAGATGGTTCCGAAATGATTACAAAAGTTTTCAAACTTGGTTGCAAATTTGGGAAATATCTATTCTGATACATTTGCAACCTTGTACGCGGTCCGCAAATTTATGCAATTTGCAAAAATATGATTTTTGGATTTTTATATTTTTGCAAATTGCAAGTTCCGGACCTCGTACAAGGTTGAAAATGCATCAGAATAGACGTTTTCTAAATTTGCATTTTCCCCCCCAGTATCCCATATATCAAGGATGTATAAAATATAACACCATCCCACTAATGATAGAAGAAGAAAAGACTACTAAAAAAAATGTGCCATAACCTAAGGAAGCATTTGAACTCTCTTCATGTGCAAAATATCTAATATTTAATATTTCTGATAATTCTTTTTTGTATGAATTTGTTTTTATATTTTTTGTTGATGAGGGGATTTTGTAATTTCTATTAAAGACTCCTATACCAGTTTGAATTCAAAACTGTTTTGGAGTCTGTGATTAAGAAATAAATTATTATTACAAAGAAAAAACATATAACCAAATATAGTGAGAATAAAAATAGTAAATTGTTTTATTAGGACTAAAAGTGATACTTTTTGTGGCGAGACTAAATGAGACGAGCCACAAAAAGTGCTTTTCTCCGAATAAAACATACGATTTTTCCGCAAACGGTGTTCAAACTATAGAATTAAGATGATATTTTTAAAAAGGCTTAGATGTGAAGAAACGTAAAACTAAATTGCGTTGCTTACTGGTTTTGTAGATGTCAAGGCAACACAAATTTGACAATTCAACAATAGTATATTACATTATAAGGATTAAAAGTGCATATTTTTTTTTGCAGTTGCGAGGCGGAGCGCAGCGCAGCCGAGCGAATGCAAAATTGCGAGTAAAAATAGGCACTTTTAGTCCGTATGATATATACTATTTTTTCTCCAACCAAGTCAAAATTAAAATAAATTTAGTTTTATTCAAAAATCGTTAATAATTTGGTAATAAATTTGAACAACTATTGATTATAACAGCGATAGCAAGTCGGTAGTCATGGATATCTGATATTGTTGGTAAATATTGATTGTCAAGTAGACGTCAGTAGGCGTACTAATCATATAATTTTTGTGGTAGTTTTTACGCTGCTTTCAAAATGAATCCCGAACACGATGAAAATATACCTGCGGATATATTGGAAAGTGCCGAAGCAGTATATCTAAATCTTTTACCACCCAAATCTCGCCAAAATTGCAAAATTTTTGAAGTTAGAAAATTGGAAGAATTATACTGGACACTCGCTAAGAAGAACATCTGCTACACTTCTTATTGATGATTGCGGTGACCTCACTTGTCTTAAAAGATATGGAGGTTGGAAATCGGGTACGGTAGCAGAAGGATATATTGAAGAATCACGAATCAACAAAGAGAATACTGCCAGAAAAATATTGCAACCTGACAAAGAAGGTACAAGTACCTGTTCAGATATTTCCTCGAATATTTCATCAACAGTTACGGAGAATATTTTGAGTTGTTCTAACATTAATGAAAATCTTTTGAATTGTTCGAAAATTGTTAGTGATAATTTCAGTGGTGCTTTGAATTTTGGCAATAATTGTTCCAATTGTACATTCAATATCACTATAAATAACAAATAAATACCTACAATTAGTTTGTTTTACTAAACTTGTAAGAGACAATGTTTTTTTTTTGAAATTTCAATTAGAGAGCTCAAATGCAATTACTTTTGGTCCTAGGATTAAAAGTAGCGTTTTTAATCCTAGGATTAAAAGTGTTGCTAAGCAACGAGCAAATTTTTGTACGGTAAGGGAATTGATGGCTTTTGCACCTGAAAATAGTACAAAAATGTCAACATTTTTCGATGGTTGGAGAAAAAATAATTGTCAGAAACATTTAAAGTCACTTATCTACGCATTATAGGACTGTGTATTTTTGGTAAGTATCCGAGTGTTAAGAAATGACTTGTATTAAAATATATAAAATTTGTCTTACAGATTACATTATGTCGGATTCGGAACCCAACTGTAGATACGCAGCCCGACGTTCTTGATATTGCCGTCAGTACAAAAAAGTGTACTTTTTTGTACGCTCACGGCCAGACAAAAAAGTAAAAACAAAAGAACTTCTGTGAAATCAAACTTCAACATTGAGAACTGAGGTTAAAAAAGTCGTCATTTTTTGACGTTTGCAGAAAAAAGTTTCATTTACATTATTTTTATAGATTTTGATTAAGTATCGGCCCAATCGATTGGTTATTATTCTTAAATTAATACTTTTGTTTGAAGTTTCAATTAACAGATTCTATGAATCTGATAATTGTTGATGGTCAAAATTTCGATTAACCACAAACAACCAACATATTTAAAACCATTCAGCGAAATCATTAATTGAAATTACAACTAAATGATGAGCCAGTATATTAATTGATTCCATCTTACAAACTACGCAGCTGAGATGAGCGTCCCTTTGTTGTTCGATCAAGCAATCAATGAATTGTCAATCAGAAACATCTGAAAGCGCGACATCAACCGTCATTAACGTCACTGTCATTATCTTAACCTCAAATAAGTTTATTGTTCCAGAGAGAAAAGCTTAAGCAGCAGTAGATTAAAAACGTTGTTCGATTACGAACGTCAATTTAGATTGTTATTGAGAGAGGATGTCACCAATACTGAAGAACCCTTTCGAAAACTTCCTGCCGATCTGGTATCCTCGTCGAACGTTGGGAAATTTCGTACGTTCGAGCGAGCGGACCAAAAGCAACAATCAATTGAGCGTACTTTGTTCCAATAAACGGTGTTATTCACTTCAGTCATAAATAAATGATTGATGATTAGAAAATTGTGATTACGTCACATCCGGTCCATGCATGAACATATAAAGAACGTCGGATGGATGCTTGGCATTAAGCAGTTTATTTAATAGATGCTCTACGCTTTATAGACAATGAGTTAGCGAACGATTGAGGAATCTCGTTAGAGCGTAATGCTTGATTATTATTACGAACAGTCTATTTCTTCATCTATTTTTAACACAATCTGAATGTTTCATGATCGTGGGATTTACCATAAAATATCTAATAGTGTTTTCACAGCCATGGCACACATTTATTCCTACGTATCAATCATTATCAGCTATATCCGCTTAAAAAGATATTATAGCATGGCAAAAGTTAAAAAAAAAAGATATTGAATGAATAATACAGATTCTCAAAATTTCCAAAACATTTTCAGTGAAAATGAATATTTTAACATAAAAAATAAGAATTTTATAGTAAAATATATACAGTGTTTCAAAGTAACTAACTAAAAAAAGGATTTTGTGAATATTATGGCGCACAAGGCTTGCTAAACGCATATACGATTACATCTGACGCGCACGCCAAGCAAGTATCCTGACGGTCGAATTTGCACACTTTTTTCGGAATCTCGTTAGAGCGTAATGCTTGATTATTATTTCTAGCAGTCTATTTCTTCATCTATGTTCAACACAATCTGAATTTTTCATGATAGTGGGATTCACCATAAAATATCTAATAGTGTTTTCACAGCCATGGCACACATTTATTCCTTCGTATCAATCACTATCAGCTATATCCGTTTATAAGGATATTATAGCACGACAAAAATTATCGCTGATTTTTTTTGGTGAAACATTTATCGGATATTAAATAAATAATACAGATTTTCCAAACTTCCAAAACATTTTTAGTGAAAATGAATATTTTAGCATAAAAATTGAGAATTTCATAGTGAAATATATACAGTGTTTCAAAGTAACTAACTAAAAAAAGGATTTTGTGAATATTATGGCGCACAAGGCTTGCTAAACGCATATACGATTACATCTGACGCGCACGCCAAGCAAGTATCCTGACGGTCGAATTTGCACACTTTTTTCGGAATCTCGTTAGAGCGTAATGCTTGATTATTATTTCTAGCAGTCTATTTCTTCATCTATGTTCAACACAATCTGAATTTTTCATGATAGTGGGATTCACCATAAAATATCTAATAGTGTTTTCACAGCCATGGCACACATTTATTCCTTCGTATCAATCATTATCAGCTATATCCGTTCATAAGGATATTATAGCATGGCAAAAATTATCGCTGATTTTTTTTGGTGAAACATTTATCGGATATTAAATAAATAATACAGATTTTCCAAACTTCCAAAACATTTTTAGTGAAAATGAATATTTTAGCATAAAAATTGAGAATTTCATAGTGAAATAAATACAGTGTTTTAAAGTAAAAAAATTAAAAGAGGATTTTGTGAATATTATGGCGCACAAGGCTTGCTAAACGCATATACGATTACATCTGACGCGCACGCCAAGCAAGTATCCTGACGGTCGAATTTGCACACTTTTTTCGGAATCTCGTTAGAGCGTAATGCTTGATTATTATTTCTAGCAGTCTATTTCTTCATCTATGTTCAACACAATCTGAATTTTTCATGATAGTGGGATTCACCATAAAATATCTAATAGTGTTTTCACAGCCATGGCACACATTTATTCCTTCGTATCAATCATTATCAGCTATATCCGTTCATAAGGATATTATAGCATGGCAAAAATTATCGCTGATTTTTTTTGGTGAAACATTTATCGGATATTAAATAAATAATACAGATTTTCCAAACTTCCAAAACATTTTTAGTGAAAATGAATATTTTAGCATAAAAATTGAGAATTTCATAGTGAAATAAATACAGTGTTTTAAAGTAAAAAAATTAAAAGAGGATTTTGTGAATATTATGGCGCACAAGGCTTGCTAAACGCATATACGATTACATCTGACGCGCACGCCAAGCAAGTATCCTGACGGTCGAATTTGCACACTTTTTTTCGGAATCTCGTTAGAGCGTAATGCTTGATTATTATTTCTAGCAGTCTATTTCTTCATCTATGTTTCAACACAATCTGAATTTTTCATGATAGTGGGATTCACCATAAAATATCTAATAGTGTTTTCACAGCCATGGCACACATTTATTCCTTCGTATCAATCACTATCAGCTATATCCGTTTATAAGGATATTATAGCACGACAAAAAATTATCGCTGATTTTTTTTTGGTGAAACATTTATCGGATATTAAATAAATAATACAGATTTTCCAAACTTCCAAAACATTTTTAGTGAAAATGAATATTTTAGCATAAAAATTGAGAATTTCATAGTGAAATATATACAGTGTTTCAAAGTAACTAACTAAAAAAAGGATTTTGTGAATATTATGGCGCACAAGGCTTGCTAAACGCATATACGATTACATCTGACGCGCACGCCAAGCAAGTATCCTGACGGTCGAATTTGCACACTTTTTTCGGAATCTCGTTAGAGCGTAATGCTTGATTATTATTTCTAGCAGTCTATTTCTTCATCTATGTTCAACACAATCTGAATTTTTCATGATAGTGGGATTCACCATAAAATATCTAATAGTGTTTTCACAGCCATGGCACACATTTATTCCTTCGTATCAATCATTATCAGCTATATCCGTTCATAAGGATATTATAGCATGGCAAAAGTTATCGCTGATTTTTTTTGGTGAAACATTTATCGGATATTAAATAAATAATACAGATTTTCCAAACTTCCAAAACATTTTTAGTGAAAATGAATATTTTAGCATAAAAATTGAGAATTTCATAGTGAAATAAATACAGTGTTTTAAAGTAAAAAAATTAAAAAAGGATTTTGTGAATATTATGGCGCACAAGGCTTGCTAAACGCATATACGATTACATCTGACGCGCACGCCAAGCAAGTATCCTGACGGTCGAATTTGCACACTTTTTTCGGAATCTCGTTAGAGCGTAATGCTTGATTATTATTTCTAGCAGTCTATTTCTTCATCTATGTTCAACACAATCTGAATTTTTCATGATAGTGGGATTCACCATAAAATATCTAATAGTGTTTTCACAGCCATGGCACACATTTATTCCTTCGTATCAATCACTATCAGCTATATCCGTTTATAAGGATATTATAGCACGACAAAAATTATCGCTGATTTTTTTTGGTGAAACATTTATCGGATATTAAATAAATAATACAGATTTTCCAAACTTCCAAAACATTTTTAGTGAAAATGAATATTTTAGCATAAAAATTGAGAATTTCATAGTGAAATAAATACAGTGTTTTAAAGTAAAAAAATTAAAAAAGGATTTTGTGAATATTATGGCGCACAAGGCTTGCTAAACGCATATACGATTACATCTGACGCGCACGCCAAGCAAGTATCCTGACGGTCGAATTTGCACACTTTTTTCGGAATCTCATTAGAGCGTAATGCTTGATTATTATTTCTAGCAGTCTATTTCTTCATCTATGTTCAATACAATCTGAATTTTTCATGATAGTGGGATTCACCATAAAATATCTAATAGTGTTTTCACAGCCATGGCACACATTTATTCCTACGTATCAATCACTATCAGCTATATCCGTTTATAAGGATATTATAGCACGACAAAAATTATCGCTGATTTTTTTTGGTGAAACATTTATCGGATATTAAATAAATAATACAGATTTTCCAAACTTCCAAAACATTTTTAGTGAAAATGAATATTTTAGCATAAAAATTGAGAATTTCATAGTGAAATATATACAGTGTTTTAAAGTAAAAAAATTAAAAAAGGATTTTGTGAATATTATGGCGCACAAGGCTTGCTAAACGCATATACGATTACATCTGACGCGCACGCCAAGCAAGTATCCTGACGGTCGAATTTGCACACTTTTTTCGGAATCTCATTAGAGCGTAATGCTTGATTATTATTTCTAGCAGTCTATTTCTTCATCTATGTTCAACACAATCTGAATTTTTCATGATAGTGGGATTCACCATAAAATATCTAATAGTGTTTTCACAGCCATGGCACACATTTATTCCTTCGTATCAATCATTATCAGCTATATCCGTTTATAAGGATATTATAGCATGGCAAAAATTGTCGCTGATTGTTTTTTCGTGAAAAATTTATGGGATATTTAATAAATAATACAGATTTTCGAAATTTCCAAAGCATTTTTAGTGAGAATGAATACTTCAACATAAAAAATAGGAATTTTATAGTGAAATATATACAGTGCTTCAAAGTAAATAAATGAAAACAGGATGTTCTAAGCGGTGAATTGTTGGTTACCAATATTCTTGGTGGAGGGCGCTCTGGCTTGTTATCCAGATGTAGTAGTCCCGACCGAGATTTGTATTGGGGAACAATTAGAAATTGGTTATTTTTCTCCGAGTCAAATAAGCTGCACTGATGAGGTCTAATGAGATCGAAACAGCTGTATGCAGATTTTGAGTCGAGATGACTTGACGATTTCTATAATTCACTGTTGGAAAGTTTCATAATTTTTCAAATTATTGAATATTTTTCCTTGTTCATTTTATGTACTTTTCGTACATATACTTATATATTTATCCATATCAAAAAATTTTAAAAATTACAAACATTCTTTTTATTGAGGAAAATATAAGACAATCTTATTTCAATAGCTACATGAATCATAATAAATTATAGATTCTAAAGAAACAATGTCGAAATATCCAGAAAATGGAATCCCTTAATAACTATGTGACTAATGAAAACTACCCCTAAAGTATTCATCCTTTATTAACCTTAAAGTTTATAGCTACCTTTCGTAATGTCCAGTTATTGAAAACCTCATCCTGAAACCTTTCCGCACTTTGAGAGAGTTGTAAAATACTAATTCTGCGAATAATTTCGCACGAAGAAAGGGTCTATTGGAATGGAATTATTAATGTATCCCCCTTTAGCTGTACATTTCATGCATACTTTATAAGGGCAATATTTGGTTCCCAAAATATTCCCGATATATCCATATAGGTAGGTTCATATAAATTTAATATGCCACCCAACAGAAATTCATTATTTATTACGGTTTATCCATCAACAGCTCTTTTCGAAATAGTTATTAAGTTGAGACTTTGACTATTGAATTTGGTACCTACATAATGAACTGATTAATTAATATGGCATAATAACTACTCCTTTGTTATGAATTATATGATTTACTTACGAACTAAAAATTCCTTTTTTCTTCAATATTGTAGATAGAACAAAACTAGAAAAACAAAAAAAGAATGTAACTGTCAAACTGTAATTTTATTCTATTTCAAACATTTTTTAAAATTTTGAATGTGTATATTGTTTCTATTTTCTGCAAATATTGTTAAAATTTTTAAGTATTTTGAAACTTTTTTTTATAATATTTATATAAAAATCTGAGGCTTCAACACACAATTGTGCAAAAAATAAGAAATATAGAGAATATACCTTAACAAGTAATGAACCTGAGAAGTCAGATTATCAACCAACCACTTAATTAATTATTAATATTGTTCATTAAAATGAAAGGACGATATAATGGTAAAATTCTGGGCATAATCCAATTAATTGTAATTGATTGGAAGGAGTATCATCTGTCAAGTTTTGCAAGTCATGTACAATATAAGTTTCTTTTTAATTGGAATTAAAACTTTTTAATATTCTCCAAGTTAATTTTATACGAAATAAGATACTAAAACTATCTGTCATAAACGATGACACAGTGTTGCCAACTACACATTTCAAAAAGTCGTTAACGGACGCTTGAAAAGTCGCTAGATGTCGCTAGCTATGGACAATCAAAAGTCGCTAGAAGTCGCTAAATATCAGATGATCCCAGTAGACGAGAGCAATTTTTTCAAGTACCTTTAATTCTAAAGTGTTTTACACAGAAATGGGACACAGTTTTTTGATCTATTGAAATAAAAGAAAATAAGTTGATTTACTTACAAAGAATAATAATTGTAATCGGTATAAAACAATCGAGAAATTGATACCAAAAATAAAATAATACATGAAATATTATTTATTGCCGCCAATTGAAAAAAAGATTATTTCACAAATAAAAAGTCTAAAACATAATACTAAAAATGATGAAAAACTTTCTTCATTCATCATCAGAATGATGTAGCCGTTTTGGAACTGGAATTAATACGTGAAGTTGATGGCTGAGGGTGCGATGTACGTTTGCCAAATGAATTGGTCCCAATTTTCTTTAGCTCATCAATTGGTTAATCATAGAGCAGCCTTTATTGGGTCTTCTTAAAGATATTTAATCATTAAAATAGAGTATTGAATTTAAAATAAAAACACTTGGCTTTAAGTTTCACAAATATATTGAAAAAAAATTAACAATTACATTAGTCAACTAGTTTCGGGTTATGGGCCCATTATCAAGACTGAACAGAAAAATACTTAACAAGCTCATTTATAATATTGATTGTAGTAGAGGGGAAATTTGGTATTCAACTTGTTCATTTACGATGGGGTAATTCCTCTTAATGGCACTACTAATTTCTAAAATTTCCAACAGGTCAAGACGTTTGCCCTTTTTACCTGGGTGGAGGCATATCGTTTTCTCGAAGTCGATGAAATGGTTAAATTTTATACAATGCTCTGAGAAACCAGTGGTGTTTTTGTTAAACAAAATTGACTTTTTATGTTCTTCTACGCGAGTGTTGATTTTTCTGCCTTTTGTCCGATATAAAAGGATGGGCATTCATTACAAAAGATTTTGTAAACACCACTGTTTTCTCCAATATTGTTCCTATCCTTATTATTGACTAAGAGTGACTTTAAATTACGTTTATTTGTACATATGCTTTTAATACCGTTTTGTGATAATCTGTTGATGATTTTATTACTGATTCCTGGAATATAGTTTATTAAATGATATTTTTGTTCGCTTTTTATTACTGGTGAGGGATAAATTGAATTTAGAATATTCTTATGTGGTATTTCTTTATCATTTGATCAATCAAGATGTCTTTATAGCCGTTATTTATTGCTAATAATTTTAAAATATTAACTTCTTTAGTGAAATTTTCTTCAGAAAGAGGAATGGCAAAAAGTCTATGTATGAATGAGTGAAATGCACTTAATTTAATTTTAATTGGTTGACTGCTATCATTGTGTATTAGCGTATCTGTAAAAGTAGGTTTTCTGTAGATATTAAATGTAAGAGCATGTTCTTTTCTAGTTATTTGGATATCTAAAAAGTTAAGGGACTGTTGTTCATTTTCTATTTCTTTTGTGAATTGAATTGAAGGGTGAAAAGAGTTAATGTATTTGAGAAAATTATCTAACTGTATCCGTTCCACACCATATACAAAAAATGTCATCAACATAACGCCGCCATAATAAAACATTACTAATCAGGCTGTTTGTAGATTCAAAGATTTTATTCTCTAAGTCAGACATAAAGATTTCACTGAGAAGAGGTGATAACGGTCCTTCTATTCCGAACAATGAATTGAAAAATATCATTAGAAGGGATTTGAATTCAAATAGTAATATATCACCCGAAATAGTTCACGAAATGATTTCGGCATCGACTCTATGTCTAAAACAAAGTTATTTTGAACTTAATTAGTTCAAAATAGTTTATCAACAGTCAGATGGTTTGCCAATGGGTTCACCGTTATCACCTCTTCTCAGTGAAATCTTTATGTCTGACTTAGAGAATAAAATCTTTGAATCTACAAACAGCCTGATTAGTAATGTTTTATTATGGCGGCGTTATGTTGATGACATTTTTTGTATATGGTGTGGAACGGATAGACAGTTAGATAATTTTCTCAAATACATTAACTCTTTTCACCCTTCAATTCAATTCACAAAAGAAATAGAAAATGAACAACAGTCCCTTAACTTTTTAGATATCCAAATAACTAGAAAAGAACATGCTCTTACATTTAATATCTACATAAAACCTACTTTTACAGATACGCTAATACACAATGATAGCAGTCAACCAATTAAAATTAAATTAAGTGCATTTCACTCATTCATACATAGACTTTTTGCCATTCCTCTTTCTGAAGAAAATTTCACTAAAGAAGTTAATATTTTAAAATTATTAGCAATAAATAACGGCTATAAAGACATCTTGATTGATCAAATGATAAAGAAAAAAAACGACATAAGAATATTCTAAATTCAATTTATCCCTCACCAGTAATAAAAAGCGAACAAAAATATCATTTAATAAACTATATTCCAGGAATCAGTAATAAAATCATCAACAGATTATCACAAAACGGTATTAAAAGCATATGTACAAATAAACGTAATTTAAAGTCACTCTTAGTCAATAACAAGGATAGGAACAATATTGGAGAAAACAGTGGTGTTTACAAAATCTTTTGTAATGAATGCCCATCCTTTTATATCGGACAAACAGGCAGAAAAATCAACACTCGCGTAGAAGAACATAAAAAGTCAATTTTGTTTAACAAAAACACCACTGGTTTCTCAGAGCATTGTATAAAATTTAACCATTTCATCGACTTCGAGAAAACGATATGCCTCCACTCAGGTAAAAAGGGCAAACGTCTTGACCTGTTGGAAATTTTAGAAATTAGTAGTGCCATTAAGAGGAATTACCCCATCGTAAATGAACAAGTTGAATACCAAATTTCCCCTCTACTACAATCAATATTATAAATGAGCTTGTTAAGTATTTTTCTGTTCAGTCTTGATAATGGGCCCATAACCCGAAACTAGTTGACTAATGTAATTGTTAATTTTTATTCAATATATTTGTGAAACTTAAAGCCAAGTGTTTTTATTTTAAATTCAATATTTAATCATGTTTCACCAAGTGATAAGCGAAACTTCAATATTAGTTATTAAAATAGAATTTAATGACTGCAGACTGAATATCCTTTCTCGAATGTGGTACGAAAATACTTTTCTATTTAAACTCTAAAAGTCGTTAGAATAGTCGCTAGATTTTTTTTGTCGCTAGACACTTAATTTAAGCCGCTGTAGACAATGAAATGTCGCTAGATCTAGCGACAAAGTCGCTAAATTGGCAACACTGCGATGACATTTCAAATGAGTTGTCAATTGCGTAAGATTCAAAAGAAATATGAAATGAACTTACAATAATGTGGAATCAGGAAGTAAATGGGATATTATATTTTTAAAATTTGTTAGATGTTTCATTTTATTCGATAGATCTAACTAAAATAAGTTTAGTTTGTGACATTGAAACAGCGAATTATCATGATACATTTGATTAAATTTAATCTTTTATTTAAGTGTAGACCAGATTTCGCTTTGACCTAATAATTACATTGTTTCCTTTTTTAGTAAAATTATGTCAAAATATCCTTGTAAGATTGAAAATAGCAAAATTATGACAACTTAACGTTACCTTACCTAATTTAATTTGTCAAGCATGTTTTTCAATGTTTATTTACTTAAAGGTTCAGTGCACCTGCTGCGAGCATATCTATGAAATCAACATAACCTAACCTTAAAAGTATGTGTTCGGATATTCAAAGGATTTCACTCAAATTCTGAGGTCTAAGTGTAATCTTAACTAATTGGTAAAGTATATTTTTCTTTAAATGTTTATGCTTAATGAATTATTGTTGCCCAATGCGATAATTCAGTGAGATTTGAACCTAAAATTACCTATTTAATTTTTTTGACTCTATGTATTCAGTAGTTATCTATGACCTCCACTGTGATCTTTTAGTGAGACGAAAACTTAACCTAGGCGTACTTAAAGAAGAAGATATATATTTCTTGACAGGATGTGTTCAGTAGGTAATTTTTCTATGAGCTTCACTGTGATCATTTGATGATCGAGCAAAACCTAACCTACCTAGCCTGTCATTTAGTGACATCAAAACCTAACCCAATAGCCCTACTCAATTTAGAAGGTATAATATCTTTAACACCATGTATTCACTAATTTTCTATGACCTCCTCTGAGATCATTGAGTGAGATCAAAACCTAACCTAACCTTACTTAATATAGAAATATAATATTTTTAGCACCATGGATTCAATAATTTTCTATGACCTCCTCTGAGATCTTTGAGTGAGATCAAAACCTAACCTAACCTTACATAATATAGAAGATATAATTTTTTAACACCATGGATTCAATTATTTTCTATGACCTTTACTATGATCATTTACTCGTCAGAATAAAGAAATAATTTTTTTTTAACACCATGGATTCAATAATTTTCTATGACCTCCTCTGAGATCATTGAGTGAGATCAAAACCTAACCTTACCTTACGTAATATAGAAGACATAATTTTTTAACACCATGGATTCAATAATTTTCTATGACCTCCTCTGAGATCATTGAGTGAGATCAAAACCTAACCTAAACTTACTTAATATAGAAAATATAACTTTTTTAGCACCATGGATTCAATAATTTTCTATGACCCCCTCTGAGATCATTGAGTGAGATCAAAACCTAACCTTACCTTACATAATATAGAAGATATAATTTTAAAACACCATGGATTCAATAATTTTCTATGACCTTCACTATGATCATTTTTTACTCGTCAGAATAAAGATATAATTTTTTTAACACTATGGATTCAATAATTTTCTATGACCTTCACTATGATCATTTACTCGTCAGACTAAAGATATAATTTTTTAACACCATGGATTCAATAATTTTCTATGACCTCCACTATGATCATTCACTCGTCAGAATAAAGTGTTCAAAGTTCGCTAACCACCTGCCAAAATGCGCGGCATGCCGTCAAATAAACTACTTCCTCTTTCTAAAATATCAGTTCTGTCAGTAATCAAATAAGTACCCATAATTAAATTGGTAAATAGACAAGTTGAACTGATTCATAGTGTCCCTAATTTAATAAATTGATTAAATCAACGTATCAATAGATGAAACTGTTAAGCTAATTCACTGGGCCCACGGAAATAATAAATAAATTATTTTCCAATTTATCAATTGTACGTCCATTGTGTGATAACGGGTATTTGTGCCTTCGCAAGATCGGATGACCCCGAAGAATGGACTTACAACACCGTTCGAGTTTAAATGGGACTAGGTCTTAAAGATCGCTCGAGTCGATACCGTTTGGAATCAAGCGGGCTTGTATAGGTAGGTACTATTGAAATTTGAAGAAGTAACAAAATGTTAACTTCCTACTGCGAAAACAACGTTCTCCATATTTCCATAGTGATATACACTGCTCCATTCTTGAAATGGACAATTTATTGCTCCGAAGTAAAAGTACACTTTACGTTTTGTTAAATTTAATTTACTAACCTTATAATTCTTTCGGTTTATAATGAAAATTTGTGAGATTAAAATGAATTATTAACAATGTTTTGGTGTAGTTCGTTTTTAATATTTCGACAGTTTTCATAATACAATGGTATTCTACTTAACCCTCTCGCTCACCTCGTCCTCAGTTGAGGACAATGTACTAGTTTGAGTACATTGTGAACTAGAGGTAAAGGCAACATCTGGGTGAATAAAACAGCACTTTTATTTTAATTCTGCAAAAATTAAATTTATACACTTCAGTACCTACTTCGAAAATGGACGCAAAAATAATATGAATATATTTGATAAAATAAACAATGAAACATATTGATATTTTACCATTTTTAAAATATTTCTGAATTTTTTTCCCTCCATCAGCTCATGATGTCCTCAATTGGGGACATGTCATATAGTGTCCAAACGGAGCATTTTCAAAATCTGAATTTAACATCAAAAGTTTTCTAAAAATCATAAGTTGCATTACAGTAAATTTCAGATTTTTCGCTCCAATAGTTTTAATTCGTGACCGAGAGGGTTAATTTCTTATAATATATGATTCTCGGTAATATCATTATTTAATAAAATTTGAAAAAAGGCAGTATTCAAGCTAGCTTTATTATAACTGCTTACAGAGTATGTGAAAACGTACTACAGGTAGGGAGATTTAAATTGGAAAGTTGCAAGAAAAAATCGTGGTTTACGCCTCTAGTTTCACAGACATAAAGAACCTCAGTATCCATAATTGATCCGCTCTATTCCACTGGGTATCCGCACTAAATACCCGAATGCTTATTTCATGCATACATCCACGTAACCCTGGGACTAATTTCACCCTTTCCCTGCCTCTTTTTTCAATATCTAAGGGCAACAGCCGAATCCGAAAAACCCGAAGTCCGAGATATATTGAACCCCCGTGCTGCGATTTCATCCCCCGCCCACGCAACCCCCTTAATATGCCAGGCACCATAAAGAGATTTTTCCATTTTTTTATTTTCGTCTCGCTCTCGTTCTTGTGTGTCATTTATATTTGATTCACTTCCTATGGCAACGGCGGCATTAATTAGGTTTTTTATCTTAGTCGTGCATTCGCCCCTAATCGACGGACCGTAGTTCAGGATTTTAATTCTTCGGCTTTATGCCGCAACCCTTTCCTGTGTCGGGACAAGAATTTAAATTTTAAAAATTCATCGAGCTTTTATTGTTTCGATTCGCGGCGGGGATGATCAGCTCTTGTTATCGATTTGAAGGGTCTAATCAGTTTTCTTTGTTTCTTTGTGTTTTGCATTCATCCGTTTGTCGATTTTCGAGTGTTTTTTATAGTCGACGAAAAAAGTTTCTTATTTCACGTTACACTCCAGAAACCTAGCGAATTAAAGCCTAAAAATATGGAACCGTGTGTAACAGTAACAGTATCAAGTTTAGCTGAATCTTTTTAAAATAGTTAACAATATAAATAATTCTGATTTTTTAAATTAAATTCCTTTTCAACGTTTTTAATTTATTACATTATGCCTGCTATTTGATACATAATACTAGCTGAATATTCATACAATATTGTAGTCAAATAATAGATTTTAATGTAATTATCAGTTAAAAGTGCCATAGATTCATGTTAGTTACAAAAATTATTCATAGATGGCGCTTCATGTACTGGTGCTGTAGATATAGTATAGATCTCCCTTCTATACTAACTGTCATAACATTTCGCTCATACTGTCATACTCATAGGGATACTTTATTTGTGTCTGGCGAGATGTTTGTCCCATACGATCGGTCTGGCTGCTTGTAAAAGGTTTTTAAATAGATAATACACAGTCAACAGATGGCGCTCGTATCATTATTGATAAAAAATTTGTTCCTGTGATGATCAATTTGTATTTAGTGGACTATAAAAATGACATTTTATATTTTTTTTATAATTACTAATAATTATCAATAATTGATAAAAATTTTAAGATGGTTCTCAAGGAACAGTACAATAATAATCCTGGGCCATTATTGAACGAATGTGAATCAAAATGTCTAATATGGCACATTTCAACCACAATGGTATAAAATGTTTGAACTAATAATATAGAAATACTTTATTTTCCACCTGCTATTTTGAAAATTTGTTTCAATTTGCTAACGAAATTTATTTTCAACATTTGTTTCTACAATTTTATCTGCCATTATGAAACTTTCATCGGATAAATCTAAATGAATTCAAAAATTAAATATACACATATTTAATAACTTCGCACTATCATTCTAATTAAGTGTATTCTTTCAAATATTCATTTTTATGAAGGTATTTTCCAAGAACCTTAATATAGTAAATTCAAAAGAAAAAAAATTATCCTTATTTTCTATAACTTTCGTTCCGCTCTCCGAAAATCATGGCCCGCACTAGATTATCTGAAATATTAAATCGGCATATATGAGAAATTTCCCCAATAAGTTAACCCTTCCGTACGTGGCGCCCTCTCTTTGAACATACGGCGAGCTCTCTAACTTAGCAGACGGCGGACGGTCGGATCGAGACGGAAAATTCGGCTTTCCGCCAGGGGTTTTCACTTTTCAGTCGACGAAATAGGGAGGATGGAGAGAGAGAGAGGCCAGACTACTTTTTGCTACTCGAAATAATATAAATTTTTATTTCTATTTGACCAAGAATGACTTCAAGTTTCTTTTATTTGTACAAATTGTTTTAACGTTATTTTTAGAAAGTCTGTTACAAATTTTGGTACTCAAATTAGGCACATAATTTATTGGGAAATATTTTTGTTCTTCATTAATAGTTTGCGTGTGCCTAATTTGAGTAGCAAAATTTGTAACAGACTAAGTATCTAAAAATAACGTTAAAACAATTTGTACAAATAAAAGAAACTTGAAGTGATTCTTGGTCAATAATAAAGAAAAATCTAACTTCGGAGAAAACAGTGGTGTTTACAAAATATTTTGCGACGAATGTCCTGCTTTCTATATTGGACAAACAGGAAGGAATATAAACATTCGTATTGAAGAACATAAAAAGTCAATTTTACAAAATAAAAATACCACTGGCTTCTCTGAACATTGTATAAAATTCATTTCCTGGATTTCAACAAAACCCAATTGTTACATTCAGGTAACAAAGGAAAGCGCCTTGAGTTTGAAATGAGTTCCGCCCATAATATTATACTACCCCTTGTAAACGAACAAATTGATTTTCAGGTATCACCTTTGCTTTTGTCTGTTTTATAAAATAGGATGTATATACTCTCCTGTAGTCAGTCTTGATAATGAGTTCATAACTCGAAACATGTCGACTATTCGTTACTGCTAAATACAGTATCTAAATATTTTTTATATAGTGAAACATAAGCCAAGTGTTTTTTATTTTAAAAGTTTATACTTTATTCTTTATGATGTTTCACCAAGTGATGTTCGAGAATTCAATCTCAGATATATTTAGATATATATATATATATATATATATATATATTATATATATATATATATTATATATATATATATATATATGTATATATATATATATATATGTATATATATATATATGTATATATATATATGTATATATATATATATATATATATATATATATATATATATATATAAATATATATATATATATATATATATATATATATATTATATATATATATATATATATATATATATATATATATATATATATATATATATATATATATATATATATATATATATATATATATATATATATATATATATATATACGTATATATAGAGTTTGGTTGTCAACCGTTGTACAAAAATTGAAAATTATCGTGTTAACGGTTACTAGACTAAATAAAATGCATTGTTCTCAATGCCTCAACATTCTCAATATTTCACCTTTGTTCAATAACTTCATCAGGAGAATAGGTACTAAAAAAAAGATTCCGACAATAAAGAACAATGATGAACAAAATACATTTGTTCTAAAATCTGTAAAATTATCAATTGCATATTGTCTTGTCATTATTTTTTAATGTCAAAATGGTTTTTTTCATATAGTATTTTCCAAATGAAGTCATTTAACAATGGCCAAAACGAATATGGCAAAATACAAATAACATTTGTCATTTTATAATTTCTTCGTTTTCATATGTATTACATAGTTAGATACTCGGTTATAGATTATTGTTATTAAATTCTTGCTTTCGCGAAACATTAGTCTAGATTGGAAATTACATCATTTCAAAACATTGTTTAGTCAGTAGATAAAGATGTAAACTCTCGAGTAAACGGTTATGAATTGTATTCTTCGTAGTGTTGGAATTAGAGAAAAACATAGTGCTAATTGAAAGTTATGCACAGAAGTGTCAGCAGATCTTTCTTCAACAATAATAAGTCGACCATTATTTTTATAATAATGTCCAAAAATTAAAATAGTTTGAGTTTTCTAGTTTTTTTTTCACCAACTATTATTTCTTATACTGTTTTTTCACAGAACTATTCGCAATTTTTTTCAGAGGCCCTCCATAGTGAAAAGCATCAATATTTTTTTGATGTGTTCGGATGAACTTTATCTATAGGTATGTAATTGAAAAAAAAAAAATTTGAATTTTTTTCTAAATTTTCAAATCCACAGTAACAAATCGTTTCAGCAGTTTTCATGCAAAAAAGAGAACCGATAAAATCTTCTTTTAATAATGTACAATCTAAATCTGAAAGACGTACGGCTCACTTAACAAATATAGAATAATTACAAAAGCGTCCAGCCTTCTCGGCAACATTTTCATCATTACCGAAATCAAAAACGAAATGACAAAAGCGTTTGGAGGGGAGAAATAGAAGCTATATCATGGTGAGAAAATCTCGAGCGCTACGTCGACAAGTGGCGTCCTCATGAACCCTCCGCGGAGACTACGCGAACTAATTCAAAACGTACACGTGAGCCCTTGTGTTTACATCGTAGGCGGCCGAGTTTCGAACAGTTGAAAGTTGTGTTTAAACGTTTCGGAAGTTTGGAATGGTACGTGCGGAGTAACGAGTAGGTTTTTATGTGTTCGATTATGCTCAGATTGGAAATTAACACTACTCAGATGAGTTTTTATCAAGAATCATTGAAGGAAATACTTTTTTCAAGAGCATTTCTCTTTTTATCGGAGACATTAGATATTAATGTTTATGCGATGAACAATTATAGACTTAAATAATTTCAATTTTAAACATCTTGCTGAAAGCAATTGAAAAAGGGACATTTTTTCTTACCGCATTCCTCAGCAGGGCAAGACAGTATTAAATTAAAAATATTGCAGTGAGTAATATTTCGAAAAGGAGATAACCTGTAATTTCCGAGAAAATTTTGCAGACACAGACACAGCTTGCATCAGTAGTAACCAATCCTCTTTTTCTTTAATTCACGAAATAAAAATAATGCATTAGTATTGAAAATAACGTACTTGGATGGACACCTTTTCTAAAGTAGCCTAGAGTTTAATCTAGGTACATAAATACCAGTATATTGGAAACACTATCACAATAGCTCAACATCTTTTTTTTTTTTTTTGGATAGACTGAAGTATGAGTTAGAGAAGACTAAAAAAGTTGTTAACTGATTTATACATTGTTACGAAGTGTAACCTATTTGAAGTTCAATTGTGGTGATTGTGATAAGTTTTACACTGGTAGAACTTTCAGAATCTTTCAGTCAAGAATGTCAGAACACAAAGGTCGTTTTGTCAATCAAAAGTCGGATTTATATTATGCAAACATTTTAATCCGAGAAAATCACACATTCAATTTTGACTTTGAAATATGAAATGCTGAAAGTATGAAATTAAACTTAATTTTCTAGAATCATTACAGATAAATAAATAAAAACATTCAGATCTCCTATTGAATAGCCAAATTGAGCATACTACAAGCCCCCTTCTGAATCTTTTAAGTTATGAAAAGAAACACGCTAATGAAATTACCATTTTCAGTAATAACTATTACCTAGAAAGATTCCTACATTTTTACCTTTTATCGAGCCTTTTACAATTTTTTATAAACCATGGATAAAACCTTGATGGTTGTGTTTATTTTGAGTTTGTTGAATTTTTTCATGGTGTTATTTTCTGGAGAAGCTCTAATACTTCTAATAATATTCCATTAAAATGTTGCCTTTGAAATATTCTTTTGTCGTGATCTAAGCAGTTTTCTAGAAAAATTAGTAAATTCACAATCAACTTCAAATAGGTATATAATAAAGACAATATAAAACTATCTATACATAGCTTCTACATTATTCCTCTTATTATAAGTATAAATTGAAGATTGATTCATCGGAGACTATCTTCAAAATAATAGCGAAGGAATGCAATATGATGTTTATCGAGAGAAAAAACAAGAAATGTGGGATTAAAAAATAAATTGAAAAAATAAGATCCTCAATATATTCATGATTAATACCCAAATCTTAGGATCAATGATCAATATTTCATGGTTGTATTTCGAGTCGAACGTAGGCGAAAATTGCCCATTTGCGACCAGTTCCAAAATAAAATTCACTGTTATGGCATATCTGTGGACGTTTTATAATAAAATGGATCTTTAATTTATTCAAAGCCAAACAGGATTCCGGGATGTTAAATTCTTCAATTCTAATTTATCGACTATCGATATCAATAAAGAAACAGTCGATGAGAAGTAGTTTTTGCTGGGATATTTATTAGTGTATTTAGTTTCACTGATTCTGAGGTACATATTCTTTCCTTTTTGGAACAAAGTTGTTCTCGCACGTAACATTCCAGACATTTGATGAGACGAATTGAAACTGGGCTTGAAAATGACTAAATTGAAAGACATAATTTTTCAAATATTTATCAATATAAATCTGTATATATATATATATATATATATATATATATATATATATATATATATATATATATATATATATATATATATATATATATATATATATATATATATATATATATATATCTCTTGATAATTATTAGCAATAACAGGCTGGTTGAATCTTAAAAAACTCGATTTAATTAATAAATTGACGTTTCACTATGACATTCATAGTTATTCAAAATTTTTGAACAAAATTGAAAATTCTTTGACATTTATTGACTTGATAAAATTGAATAGATAAGATTGATCTGTCTTGTTAAAATTTCTATCAGTCTAATATTAACATTCAAAATTGTTTCATTAGAAGGCAAGGGAAACTACAGAAACCTTTACCTATGTAATGTTCGAAAATAATAATAATAGGGTACTATTTATTTAACAGAAAGAAATTAGTCACGGGAAAATATTAAAAAAGTAGAGCAGAATTATCGGTATAGAACGTTTATATGGAAGCAGCCGTTGACACGTGTTTCGGATTCTTTGGTCCTCATCAGAACGGCGTAGCTAAGTATTGGATTGAAAATTTGGAGATGAAAATAGTTTAATAAATAAAATCCTCTGTTATGGAAGAAAATCACTTATTTGTGGTTTATTGTTTGAACTCTCCGGTATGGGAGATTTGGTCAAACTTTGCCACGGAGGCGATTAATTCCATCCGAGAGATCTTAGAAAGAGTAAATTGATATTAAAAAAGAAAATTAGTTTTGGGAAAATATTAAACAAGTAAAGCAAAAATTATCGGTATAGTTCGTTTATATGGAAGTAGCCGTTTTTAATGAAATTTTTATAATAAAATATCCTGTTATGGAAGAAAATCACTTATTTTTGTTTTATTGTTTGTACTTTCCGGTATGGGAGATTTTGGTCAAACTTTGCCACGGAGGCGATTAATTCCATCCGAGAGATCTCAGAAAGAGTAAATTAACATTAAAAAAGCAAATTAGTTTTGGGAAATATTAAACAAGTAAAGCAAAAATTATCGGTATAGTTCGTTTATATGGAAGTAGCCGTTTTTAATGAAAATTTTAATTTAGAATTTCAAATTTTTTAAATGAAAAAGGGTACTTACATATAAAACAATGTAGTTTGGGATCATTGCCATATTTTCAGCTAGCAATATTTAATTATTTATTCGAATTGTTGTTGCCTGTGATTTATTTTTAATCTCTTGATAATTATTAGCAATAACAGGCTGGTTGAATCTTAAAAAACTCGATTTAATTAATAAATTGACGTTTCACTATGACATTCATAGTTATTCAAAATTTTTGAACAAAATTGAAAATTCTTTGACATTTATTGACTTGATAAAATTGAATAGATAAGATTGAACTGTCTTGTTAAAATTTCTTTCAGTCTAATATTAACATTCAAAATTGTTTAATATTTCCCAAAACTAATTTACTTTTTTAATGTTAATTTACTCTTTCTGAGATCTCTCGGATGGAATTAATCGCCTCCGTGGCAAAGTTTGACCAAATCTCCCATACCGGAGAGTTCAAACAATAAACCACAAATAAGTGATTTTCTTCCATAACAGAGGATTTTATTATAAAAATTTCATTAAAAACGGCTACTTCCATATAAACGAACTATACCGATAATTTTTGCTTTACTTGTTTAATATTTTCCCAAAACTAATTTTCTTTTTTAATATCAATTTACTCTTTCTAAGATCTCTCGGATGGAATTAATCGCCTCCGTGGCAAAGTTTGACCAAATCTCCCATACCGGAGAGTTCAAACAATAAACCACAAATAAGTGATTTTCTTCCATAACAGAGGATTTTATTTATTAAACTATTTTCATCTCCAAATTTTCAATCCAATACTTAGCTACGCCGTTCTGATGAGGACCAAAGAATCCGAAACACGTGTCAACGGCTGCTTCCATATAAACGTTCTATACCGATAATTCTGCTCTACTTTTTTAATATTTTCCCGTGACTAATTTCTTTCTGTTAAATAAATAGTACCCTATTATTATTATTTTCGAACATTACATAGGTAAAGGTTTCTGTAGTTTCCCTTGCCTTCTAATGAAACAATAATAATTTTGAATGTTAATATTAGACTGAAAGAAATTTTAACAAGACAGATCAATCTTATCTATTCAATTTTATCAAGTCAATAAATGTCAAAGAATTTTCAATTTTGTTCAAAAATTTTGAATAACTATGAATGTCATAGTGAAACGTCAATTTATTAATTAAATCGAGTTTTTTAAGATTCAACCAGCCTGTTATTGCTAATAATTATCAAGAGATTAAAAATAAATCACAGGCAACAACAATTCGAATAAATAATATATATATATATATATATATATATATATATATATAAATATATATATATATATATATATATATATATATATATATATATATATATATATCTATATATATATATATATATATATATATATATATATATAAATATATATATATATATATATATATATATAATACGAAAATAGATGAAATTTTGAAAAATATGAGTTCTCGGCGAATTAAAGGGTCAATAACTATTATATTTAGATACACAAACAATTAATTAATCATGTCTACTATTTGGATATCAATTTATATCCTTTCTCAGAACTCTACAATATAAAATGTAAATATAACCATCATACGAAATGCAATGTTAAATTAAAAGTTGCAAATACTAATACTGAAACAAGTTTGACAGTGTTGAAGTCATTCAATGTATATACTCTCAAAAATTACAAAAAAACAACGTAACTTTATCAACGAAAACACCGAATAGTGGCTAATATTTTTCAAAAAAAAAAAAATTAAAATTTATATATATATCTATAGATTTTAATTCAATTATTCTTGCCTCTATTGTATTATTATTTACTTATCTTTTATTTGCAATAATGGTTCGTCACAAAATTCGTAACTTTTTTAAAGCTTTTGGAGAATTGATCCTTTGTAATTATGCATACTACTTATATTTGGAATACTTAGTTGTGATAGCATGTAGTTTTATTCATTGTTCCCATTGTATGTTCTCATGTTAATATAAACATCAGAAAATATGTTACATTATACATGGCCCTAATGAGAAAATTGTTTTTGTTCTACGTAAGTCTGAATTAATTGTGTACTGATCTTGAAAATATCTTTGTCTTAAATGGTTTACATTTGCTCTCGAAGTGATACATACATGAAAAGTTAACTTATTTGGTTGTCCTGATAATTAATAAATAATAGGTATATAGCGGAAGGAATTTTTTTCAAACACATCCCATCTTTTTTTTATTTTTGTTAAACTCCATTTCATATTCATTATAAGTATTTAACTTGAAGTAAATATTTGGATGAAACAATTTTATATAACACCAAGTTTCGAATACGATTTTTGATACTCCTCTTTCAAAATATTATTTACAACAACATGAATATAATACAATTTTAGATTTAATTTAAAAATTTCTAATAATATATGATCTAGGAGATGTTTGATAGAATATTGTTTCCGAATTCGGAATAGATTATGATAACATTTTGGGAAAACATTTTTCAAGTTCTTTCAAATGAATCTCATAAAAATTATATTAAATACTGTCATTATAAGATATGATTGATGAAAAAAAAAACATTCAAGGAAGAGGTGATTGAATAAAATCTTAATTTCTCATTTATAATTATGGAAATACTTCAACTATTTTAGATGTAGAAATTATTTTAAATGATGACAAAAATAAAATCAAGATTAATTTATACTCGGATGAGGGATTAGTGAAAATATTTCGCAAATAGGATATTCCTTAAAAAATTAACATTCAATAAATGGATGGTATATTACGTTTCTTCAGTTGAAATTAAATCAATTATTTCTATATTTAGCGGAGTTATTTGCACCTGGTTGTTATTGTTGTTTTAATTGGCACCGCTTATTTAATTATGAAATTGAGTTAATTTATTCTGTTTCATAAATATTGTTCGGGTAGGACACATGGAGAAAATTCCGAGTAAAATTTGTGAATAAGTACATTTGAACAAATTTTTTTTCCAATACAAAATCTCAAAAAAACGTACCAATACTTCAAATACGACTGAAAATTGATAGACATAAGATAAAATAATTAGTGTGATAGAAGTTGGTGTAAAAATAAGTTAATAGTTGTCTAAAACAAAAAGTTGTCTAAACATACAAAATCGGTAGCTATTAAATTAAATATAAATAAAAAGATACTCTGTTCAACATTAATAAATAATCCTTCCAAATATTCATTTAATCAGATCATTTTTTTATTCAACTAATTTTAGGGATGTACATTCAATTTTTTCATATGAATCAATTCCGCAGTTAGTGGATACTTTTTAAAATTGCGATCGTCTGGTAATCAACCTTGTATAGTATCAATTAAATATCGATGGAAAACATCGAACAAATAACCTTGACTTGAACATTAAGTAATTTTGAATTTTTTAACCAGCGCACTCTTGTTTGGTTCCGAACCATTGATTTTATTTTTTTATTTTATCGCATTGTTTTAATGTCATAAATCTTGCAAGGAATAAACGTCAATTATTCGGCGGATAGGATATATTATTTATATTTCCTTCAGATTTTAGTATCGTTCTTAATAACCAAAAATTAGCTAATTAGTTTCGTTGTTCATTGTGTGCAAATATATTAATTGTCGATCTCCATTTTTTTTTCTCCTACCCGGAATAAAATATCGAAATTAATGTCGGTTAATATGTGTGAATTTGAATTAGAAAGAACTCCGTAAATCTATAAACACCTCTTAAGTACTTAGGGAACATTTTAGCTGTGACATTAAATTTTAAAATGGTAGACATAAAAAGACTTTTCTTTACGATCGACAGTTAGAGAGGATTTTTCAGTCGTTTTTTATTTATAGGTCATATAATCAATAAGTACTTCATTTGAAATGTTTACGATGTAGTTATAATATATTTCTTCCTTTTGTGAACCGTTTAGCGTTAAACGAATTGAATGTTCTGGAGGAAACTGAATTATCGATATTAATAAACGAAAATAAGATTTTAATTAAGTAAAAAGATTGAAAGGATGAAGATGACGAAAACATAAAAATTTTCTTCAATAATAATTGTTTGATTATACGAAAATTTTATCATTTCAATAAAAGCACACAAAATGTTAAAAAAACGTTTTAACGAAAAGTACATTCATTATTTAAGACTAAGATCATTTAATGAGCAATTATGTGAAATTTGTACGAAATGTTTCCAAGAAAAGTAAAGTAAAATGAATTTATAAATTCTCACCAAAATTGTTAAAATCTAGACAGAAATCGCTGAACCACTGCCACCGGTTTTGTAACAGATTGAAATTAACTTCTTGAGTAACGTACGACAAATAATAACAAGAAGGATAATTCGAAAAATTATTGATAATAAATATGTGAAAATTGCGAAACATCCTCAAGAAAACCAAATTGGTATCTACACTGAGTCCGATGCTTTGGTCATCATACGAAAATCATAACATTATTTTCCTGATATTTTATAACCTGAAGTTTTCCTGTTAGGAAATATATTCTTCAAAGGTTTTCCTTTGGTCAGAAAAACGGATTTCCCGATTTACTATTATTTGTTGCGAACGTTCTTGAAGCAACACATAGATATTCATTATAAATTTCAAAAATCTATAATTCATTTGATCTAATGATCTTAGTTACGTATAATTCAATCAAAATTTCGAATTTGCATTTGTTGATATTTTAGAAATAAAGTGTAAACTTTTTACCAATATTTGTATGACGATGAAAATAATAATCTCATGTGCCTTTTATTTAGACACTAAAAAAAACTAAATTCAATGATTCTTTGTATTTTAAAAAGGATTAGATTTTTATTTTTCATGTTTTCTTTGATTATTTAGATTGTCAATCTTCACAATAATTATTAAAATCTTTATCATACCAGCAGGAAAAAACTTAGAAATCGAGACCAATATGTAGATACCCGGAGATTGGGCTAAATAACATTGAAGGAAGTGATTGATGTACAAACATCCAATTTCTAACGCAGCCAAAAACTGTGATGTCTCGACATGTAATGATTGAATAGTTTTGTTTTATGTAGATGACCTTATAATTTCTATAAGATACTCAATTAATTGAACAACGCTTTCGTCTCGGGTTTTTTGAGAATGCAGTACAATGATGTTTTAAAAGTGTTCTTTCTGATTTTTTCTTCAATAACTTTTTGATTTAATTATTTTGTTTATTGATTCTAGTTTCCCTCTAGTATTTAATTCTAATTTAACGGAAAGCAAATTGCTCACTCTTACTATTTTTATTGTACTTCTTGTTTTAAGTTAATTTTTGAAGTATTTCGAATTTTTTTATACAATTTCGTTTATCATTTTTCAAAGATATTACTTGTTTTATTTTCATGAATTTATTGTTTTTCTCTCATTGGTCACTTTAAACACATAATAGATTGGTAAGTACGTAGTTTTCAATATTTTTGAGAACGCGAAAAACCGTTTGGAAGTCAATTTAGTTGATGATAACTAACTTTGAAGTGGAAGATTTAAATTTTTCATTTTTTTCGATAATTCCCTATGTCGATGTGCTTTTGATGTATTCATTTTAGTTGCATAATTTGACTTCCCTTTTCACGGAAAAACTTTATTTTCACGAAATTTGCATTTCCTCATGTTGAACATTTTTCGGCACCTTTTCACTTATTTCCGCGATTTTCATAAACTTCGTTTCACGTAGATTTCAAACACACACGGAAAATTTCAAGCTTGACTAACCTGTTGCCAGAACTGAGCCAGCAGATAAATCCTCTCCTTTTTGAACAGCCAGTCCATCGACTGAATCGGTTGAAGATCCATTTCACCAGAAGGTGGTATGGAAGCAGTAGCCGAGGGCTGCATACGGAATTCTTCTATGTCAGCCACGGCTGATTCTCTTGAAGAACCCCCGATTCGAAATAAACAACTAACGAGTCACTCTACCGAATGGCCCTCAAAATGTCCAGACATAAGTCTATCGACATTTTTTCGGATTTATTACATCAGATGCGATACACAGTACAACGCACTTAAATGTCACAATTTCAAGTTTAGCATATATTTTTTCGATAATTTATATTATATACTTAGATGGGTATATTTCGATTTATTTATCACGGTTCACTGGGGGTTGATTTAATCAATCCAGTTTCACAAAGTCATCTTACGGAAGCACAAATGTAAACACAACAATCACTGTTCACCTGTTATCGTCATATACCGGATTGTGAGAGAGGTGTTCACCCTTGCAAAAACCACGTGTTTCTTCCGAGGTAGTTACCCCAATACTGAGTCATGGATATAGCATGCATACTGCATCGGAGTAGCCTGTTGTTCCGTCCTTCTCGCGCCGCGTTCTGTTTTTTCGTAAGCTCCGCCTCTTCAGTTGATAGCTGGCGCCCTCTGAGGTATCTTTGCCGCAAGATTTCATCCGCTTTCCTTGTTTGACTCGAGTTGCTTTCTATGGGTGTTTCTTTCCAACGTGTGAAGCATATAGTGGGACCAATACTGGAGCACAAGTAAAGATATATTCTTTTTAGTTAAAAATCGAAGAATATCTATGCGCCGTATTCCCTCACCCCTTCTATTACTCCGTAAGGGTTTTTCTAGTGACTGATATATCGGTTAGATCTGCGCATGAGCTTGTAGTTGTATTTTCTTTTCGGGTTCAAGAATGTGCTGGTGAAAATGACGTGATGCTGTGATGAAGAAGAACATTCAGTTTTATTTTTGTTTAGGGTGTTTTGGTGGTGTAGTTATATAAGATGCTGGTGGTTGATAATGTATTGTGAAGTTTGTTCTTCTGAAAGGATTATCAATATTTGACAATCTCAATTGGTATAATTCCATGACTTTTTTAAGGAATATTCTGAAGTTGATGTGTTTAAATAATGGAAATCAATATTCACTCTGTTATTGTTTTCAATTATAGGTACAGGTGTTATGGTCATGTAAGCAATGAAGATACCTCAGATCAATTTCTATTTTGTGAATTAGGTGATAAAAGACAAAAGTTTGAAGATTCAAGATATTGAATCGACAATGAAGTACGTACTCAACAAAAATATTCATAGTTTTTCGAAATTAAAGACAATATTTCCTCTAATTTCCTGCCTATTCAATTTTTGAATTAAATTGGGGTTTCTGTAAAATCTCTGTACATATCAAAAACCTGGATTTATTGAATTTATTCCTATTTTTTGTTGTAATTTTCAAATCATATTTTTTTGATCAAAGATAAAAAATGAATGAAAAATTTACTATTTTTTTCTGAATTAGGTATTAGGATCATCATTAAAATAACTTCGAAAAACTTTTAATTTTATTTTTCATCAATTTAACATAATTCTGAATTAAAATCGGTAATCCCTCGAATTCAAAAAAAATTCATACAAATCCCTTTATTTTATAAGGACCTGCATTTCAGAATTTATGAAATAAGTGGTATTGTTTAAAATTTTTTTATTGAATGGAATTGGCATTTACTTGGAGAAAGTTCATATTCATAACTTTATAAAAAAAAAAGAGAGATGAAGTCAATGTTATGACGAAACGCGTTTACTCAATAGATTTTTATTTTAACCTGTGAAAAGTAAGTTTTTTTTTTTTTATTTCTTTATAAAGTTATGAAAATTTTTCTACTCTTTTACTTGAATTAAATGAATTAGCATTTCAATTTACCATGATTTCAAATTAATTAAAAATAAAATAAAAAAGATCCGAAAAGTTGTAATTTCAACGATGATTATGACTCAATATGAGTATATATATATATATATATATATATATATATATATATATATATATATATATATATATATATATATATATATACATATTTCAATAATCAGAAAAAATAATAAATTTACTTACAAAGTATATATTTTTCTTTCAATTAAAGTTGATCAAAGACTGTTTTAAATCTATTTATACTCATAACAAAAATGTTACTTAATAGAAAATAGACATTCCTCTTAAGTCTTTCAGATTCAATGAATGTTATGATTAAAGCAAAGTAAAATTTCATAAAATCAATGATAACATCTATCTTCCATTTGTTTCTCATACATTGTAAAATCACAATAATTTTTTCCGATCTCTCATGAACCTGATGTAATCAATTGCATGTATTTAATTACTTATCCTGTTAGTTCAGTTTTCCGAGAATAACATCATGTTATACCTAGGTATTCTTATCATTACTAAGCACTGCTTTTTATCTAAACTCCCAAAAGTTTTATACTATAAATTAAGCATTCATTATTTTGTTTATTTAAGTTTTTCCTAATGCAGATTTTGAGTTAGATTATTTATTTATTTTATTTATTAATTTTACATACACTGTTTCACAGGATGAATCGTAATAACAAAACATGGCGAAAAGAACAAAAAAAAACGAAAAGCAACAAACAAAATTCAAAAAACAAAAGAAATACAGTTTATTGAAAGTGAAAAAAAATACACATGTAGGTACCTATATAAAACAGGTTATAACCAAAGATATAACGCTATATGATGCAACAATAAATCCAATTATGTAGGTATAGTTATTATACGTGGAGTACACAAATATTGCTGATGTAGATATTTGAAATTCGATAAGTATCTTAAATTTGATTGTTAATTCAAAATTTTTGATAAGGTCCTAATTAGATTCAATGCATCTATCACTATCTATAGATGGTCATCATTTTCTAGCGTCTGAAATAAAGTCATTCATGAAATTCAGATCTTGGTAACGGTATTCGTCAAAGGGCTTCTGTTTGAATATTAAATATTCCTCATTTTTTCATTTGAAGAAATATACTTTTTTCAAAGCTTTGATATTAATATTAATGAAATATTTTTTTGAAGCACTTCAGCAATTTAAATATTTTGATGTTATTCACCTATGTTGAAGATATATATATATATATATATATATATATATATATATATATATATATATATATATATATATATATATAACTGAGATTCAAATCACTTGGTGAATCATCATAAAGAATAAAGTATAAACTTTAAAATAAAAACACTTGGCTTATGTTTCACTATATAAAAAATATTTAGATACTGTATTTAGCAGTAGCGAAAAGTCGACATGCTTCGAGTTATGAACTCATTATCAAGACTGACTACAGGATCACCGTTATCGCCTTTGTTGAGTGAAATTTTCATGAATAACTTAGAAGAAAAAATTTTCAATGCTGATAATAATTTAATTACTAACGTTTTATTATGGAGGCGTTATGTAGATGATATTTTTTGTATTTGGACCGGTACAGATAGGCAGTTAGATAATTTCCTTAAATATATAAATACTTTCTACAACTCGATTCAATTTACAAAAGAAGTAGAAAACGAAAACGGTACCTTGAATTTCTTAGACGTTCAGATTGCTAGGAATTTGAATTCTCTTACTTTCAACATTTATAGAAAACCAACCTTCACAGATACTTTAATTCACAGCGACAGTAACCAACACATTAAAATAAAACTCAGTGCTTTTCATTCGTTCATACATAGGTTGTTCACGATTCCATTATCGGAAACAAATTTTCAAACTGAAGTTAATACAATTAAATTATAAGCCATCAATAACGGTTACAATGAAACTCTTATCGACAAGCTCATTGGGAAAAAACGAATAAAGAATCTGTTGCATTCAATATACCCCACACAAACTATTAATGAAGAACAAAAATACTTCCCAATAAATTATGTGCCTAATTTGAGTAGCTAAATTTGTAACAGACTATCGAAAAATAACGTTAAAACAATTTGTACAAATAAAAGAAACTTGAAGTCATTCTTGGTCAATAATAAAGAAAAATCTAACATCGGAGAAAACAGTGGTATTTACAAAATATTTTGCGACGAATGTCCTGCTTTCTATATTGGACAGACAGAAAGGAATATAAATATTCGTGTTGAAGAACATAAAGTCAATTTTACAAAACAAAAATATCACTGGCTTCTCTGAACATTGTATAAAATTCAATCACTTCCTGGACTTCAACAAAACCAAATTGTTACATTCAGGTAACAAGGGTAAACGCCTTGACCTTCTCGAAATTCTCGAAATAAGTTCCGCCCATAATAGTCAATTACCCCTTGTAAACGAACAAATTGATTTTCAGGTATCACCTTTGCTTTTGTCTGTTTTATAAATTACGATGCAATACTCTCCTGTAGTCAGTCTTGATAAAGAGTTCATAACTCGAAACATGTCGACTTTTCGCTACTGCTAAATACAGTATCTAAATATTTTTTATATTGTGAAACATAAGCCAAGTGTTTTTATTTTAAAGTTTATACTTCATTATATATATATATATATATATATATATATATATATATATATATATATATATATATATATATATATATATCTCGATGCACTTCGACGAAAAATACGACTTAAGTGACGCAGCTCCGATGCTTACGCTTTTTTCAAATATCCAACAGTCTACTTATATACTTCAGATTTTATATTAGTATGTTTCTTCAATGATACTTTTGGAAAATAGTTTGTCTGAGTTGTTGCCGGAAAATATTCCAAGTTTTGAGATTAAATTTAAGGAAGCAGTTTCAGCTAGGTATTTCTCAGGCCTAATGATTACAAAGAAGGTTATTTGCTTTCTGAAAGGTATAACTATTATAAGTATCAGAACAAATTGAAGGTAAAGCTTATTTTTTCCGCAAACGTAAAAAAATGACGAATTTTTCAACCTCAGTTCTCAATGTTGAAGTTTGGTTTCACAGACGTCCTTTTGTTTTTACTTTTTTGTCCGGTCGTGAGCGTACAAAAAAGTACACTTTTTGTATTCTCACAATATCAAGAACGTCGGGCGGCGTACAGTTGGGTTCCGAATCCGACATAATATAATCTGTAAGAAAAATTTTATATATTTTAATACAACAAGTCATTTCTTAATACTCGGGTACTTACCAAAAACGCACAGTCCTATAATGCGTAGATAAGTGACTTTAAATGTTTCTGACAATTATTTTGTTGAATTGTCAAATTTGTATTGCCTTAATGAACAAGGAAAATTCTTCAATAATTTAAAAAAAAAATACCTACACAGTTGCAAAGTAGATATTTCATGTCAGGAAGTTTGTATTCTAGCGACGGGTTTCTGCATTTTCGATCTCAGCGGTGAATTGTTGGTTTCCAATATCTTTGTTGAAATCTGCAGAACCAGTACTTAAACAAAGCAATCTAGTTTTACGTTTCTTCACATCTAATCCTTTTCAAAAATAAATATCATCTTAATTCTATAGTTTGAACACCGTTTGCGGAAAAAATCGCATGGTTTATTCGGAGAAAAGCACTTTTTGTGGCTCGACTAAAATTTAGTCACAAAAAGTATCACTTTTACTCCTAATAAAACAATATACTTTTTACCAAACTTAGAGTGGATTCATTAATAATTTTAGTGAGTATTGAGTACAGGTTCGACGAATAATATAGTTAAGATCGAATTGAATGGAAATCGTTTCTGGTCCTCAGTTCATGCTATAGCAAGGATAACATTTACTTCAACATGAAGAATACAAAAATTTGTTATATCCAGTGGCGTAGCGCCGGGGGGGGGGTTTATGGGGGATATATCCCCCCCATGCCCCATGGATAATGAATAATAGTTATTCTTTCAAGGCAAAAATAAATAAAACTAAAAACCTCATTTTTCTTAATTGAATATTAAAATCCCAAGGATACCGTGATATTTTTCTGGAAATATTTTCGCGAATTCCTTTAGGACCAGCGCAGTTAGCGTGACATGTTTTTTCAAGTCCTTCTGGAAGAAAAGTTATCACCTTTTAAATGCCATAATAATTAAATTAATTTTATTTCAAAATATTTACCCTTTTTTTATGTATTAAAAACCAACGTTTGCCTTTGATTTATAATATTGTAAAAAAAATTTAATACAAACTGGACATGTAAAATATTTCGCGAAAATATTCTCCGAATAATATTACCGTATTATCAAACGAGCTTAATGAAATAACATAAATGTGAATTAACCCTTATAACCTAACGTGTGCGCTGCCTATAAGCAATATCGATGACCGTTGGTGACGCTGCTACTCACAGGAATAAAGGTTCATTTAGATTCAATTCCAAGTCCAAGTTGGGATACCATTATACGCTCAGAATTGAAAAAGACCTCATTTTGCATTTGCATACCTTGCCGCCATGCATTTCGGAACAGGTTGCATAAAAAAAATTAACAAACAAAAAAAAACCTGTTTTATTTTCTGCAATGAATATCATAAAGCGTAAAACTGTAACAATCATTTAAGTTAGTCAAAATAGTGATTGAATAAATTTGATTTGACTTTATCAATAACATATCAAATTCAACGTTTGCGCTCTATAACGTCGGCGTCGGTTCGCGTATTTTCATTTCATTTTATTCTACGCCTTTTATCATGTCTGTGGTGCAAGTGGTTCAAATTTGAGAACTGAAAGTGAACCAAATGGTCGTCCTCTTCCTTTTTTTTTTTTTTTTTTTTTTTTTTTTTAATCGAGGTGCAAACTTCAAAAGCGATACCGGTTGCGAACCCGGCCTGTGTGGGATTCAATAGTTGATATATATATATATATATATATATATATATAAATATATATATATAAATATAAATCAACATTGCCTACCCACTAAAAACACCTCTGTTCCTTCGGTTTCCGGGCATAAGCCTACTAAACCTCCAGTCTCACACTTAGATTAGGACTCTCGTGCTGCGGTCAGCACTAGAACCTGTTCCCTTCCTTGTGTCTATATTTCAAGACCCAAGTGTATATCTCTCTGCGTCGCGTCGCATTGATCTTGAAATCAAGTAAACATACCTGACGACTGCCCGTGGCATTCTCTGTCGACTGGAAGTATGTTCGCTTCATCCCAGGTTGGTTCGAACTTGAACAATGCTCATCACTCCGACCTCGAGATCCAACATCCATTTTCACACTCGTCGTCTGCAATGGCCATTACTCCGACATCGTGATCCAATATCCATCTTCACTCTGGTCGTCTGCAACGAGCATCATTCGTCTTCGAACCTGACGATCCGCTACCATCCCACCGTGCCGTCCTCTGTTGGGCGCTGCTCCTTACTGGCGAACCGATGAAGAACGTGTCTGATGGACAATCTCTCAGCCCATCTAGGTCCTTCTTCACTCCTCGTCGTCTTCAGTTTCAGTCGCTTGCCGTCGAATTCACCGCTTTCCCAGGGCGATGCTGCTTCCTCGGTGGTCTGGTCTCGAATGAGTCTGAGCGTCCTCTTCCAGATTTAACAATTTGAGAAGTCCATCGCAATTTTACTTTTTACCTTTTCAACGATTTTAACGACTTCTGGACAGAAATTGGGCGTGGCACCCTGAATAGCCTCCGGCGGCCCCTGCGGACCTGTGCGGACCCTCATATCCCCCCCAGGGCCTAACTCTGGCTACGCCACTGGTTATATCCTCAAATTTATCATAGATTTCAGTATTTTGGATAAACAATTCTAAGAGTATTTGAAATAAACTGTTAATTTTTCATATAACTTATCAAGTAAACACGGAAAATTCTTCAATAATTTAAAAGTAATCGAATTACTTTTCAAGGGACCTGGTTATATATACTTCGCGACGTAAAATCTGAATTTACAATGCCGCGGTGAATTATAGAAAATTTCAAGTCTCCCCGACTCAAAATAACATACATATATAGTCAAGTAGGCTGCTGCACTGAAGAAATCTAATAAGATCGAAACACCTGAATGCGGATTTTGAGTCTGGATGACTTGACATGTTCTACAATTCACTGTTGCATTGTGAATGCCGTTTTCGCGTCGAGGATTATATATAACCACCTTGGAAAATTTTTGATAATTTTTAAATAATTTTCTTTTTTTTTGTAATTTTCTTAGTTCAACTAGTATATTCTTTATAGATTGATTGTTAATTTTTCTATTAAAAAAAAAGCTTTGAAAACTACATCATGGAAAAGTGAAAGGAATAACATATTGAAGAATGAAGTACAGATTGAACGAATGCCTGATATCGATTTGATGAAGATCGATCGTCTGAAACGTCGAATATTCAACTAAAACCCATTCGGATAAAAATACAAATCCAAAGAAATCAAGTTAATGACACTCCACACACAATCGAAACAAGAAAGATAAAGGAAAATAACAGGTAAAAAGTACATTTAGTCGATCCAAATAAAGGACCCTATTTACACATCGAGGGATCGAATTGACGAAACGAGGTCGTAGAAAAAAGGGTTATCCCGTCTTGTGTATGGGGGTAGTGAGCAAACCTGCATTGAAATACTTCTCCCCTCGTTTTGAGGTTGATCCCATTTGTTTGAACTTGGAATAAGCTTCGAAATCAGCTTTCTTGAATGTCACACAAACTACTACACTACGGCGTTGTTCGGAACGGAGTTAGGAATTAGTATACATTTTGTTTAGATGAATATGTGGGGTGGACAATTTATAACGGGACGTGACATTTTAGATTGAAGCGGTTTTATTATTTCCTGTTTGAAATTTAAAGTATATTACATGAAGATATTGGAATTACCCACGACTTGTGGAGCAGATAGGCCAGTCAGTTTAGATCATTGATTCCCAAAGTGGTCCAGGTGGACCCCCAGTGGTCCACGTTGGCGTGACAAAAAAATGGGGGTTCACAATTCGTAAGAGGGGGTCTACGAAAATAGCCATAAAAATGCCAAATTGGCAACACTGGGTGGAACCGTAGTTGCGTTCTCGATACGTTTCCAATGCGATAGCAACACGGATTTTTTTACACATGTTTCCTATTTTCTCTTGAAGTTTACCGCTCAAAATAGAAACCGGCGACAAGTGGGAACACTCAACATTTGTTGCCTAAAAATAAAGAAATTTTAAGGAAAATTTTGGAACATTTACGGAAACACGCAACAGCAACGAAAATGTTCCTCCAGTGTAGGGTTGCCATCACCTAAATTGCTGACGCCGGACAAACAATTTGAAAACCCCGGACATTTGGGTGAAATTTAGTCATTTCCCGGACACCCCGTAAAATATATATTTTTTTTTGAATAAAATAAAACAACGTTTAAATTTGATTTTTTTCATTTATTTAAAATTTAAACCGTTTGTTTGCGATATAAACAAACAACAATAAAAAAAATTAAATATCTACTACTATAACACAGTTAACAGTTTTCTCTTTTCGAGGTAATCTGGTAACAAAAATAATCAGAAAAACTCTTCTTTTTGGTATCATCAAATAAAAAACAAATTATTAAATGTAAGTAACAAGTTTTAATTTTAACGAGGTCAAGTTCTTTTTACTAATTTAACTTAACTGGATATTTTTCAGACTTGCCAATTTCTGCCAAAATGTCTTTCTTTTCCATCAGGAATTTTTAAGGGAGAAACTCAAATCTTCAAAATTATACTTTATGTTGGTCAAAGGAAACTGTATGTGGATTTAGCATGTATACGGCTTACGATTATAAATTAATTTTTAACTATGATTTGTTTCAATATATTGATCATCTTCGATTTCCCCGGACAAAAAATTTGTCCGGGTTTTACCCGGACATATTCTAAAAGCCCCGTCCGGACTATCCCCGGACGCCCCCTAAACTAGGACAAATCCGGGGAAATCCGGACGGATGGCAACCCTACTCCAGTGGAATCGTAGCTAGAAGAACGACAAGTAGAAACAGTCAACATTTCTTGCCGAAACATAAAGAAATTTTAAGGAACATTTACGAACATTTGGGAACATTTTCGGAAACACGGAACAGCAACGAAAATGTTTGACAATATTCCTCGCTGTTCCTCCGATGGAACTATAGCTTTACTTTTCAGTTAAATTTTTCAAACATCAAAACAAATATTGTGATTATGAAGCAAGACGACGAATTTCATTAAAGAGATCCGCTTTATTTCCGAATATCAGTGTACCGTATCTTCAATATCCTGCCATCAGATCTTGCTTCATATGCAATATTTTTCAGTTATATTTTCAGACTGAAAATATTTTCGTCTACCGTCATTTATTCAATTCATCATTGTCGATGTCCAAAGTTGTGATTAATATTCACAGTGTTTTTGAATTGAAGTCAAGGAATTGAGGCGTTGACTATGAAAAGGAGGTAAGTGCCAAAACTTAAATTTTCCAGGAGGAGCAAAAAACCAAATTGATACATGAATAAATAACAAGAACGCACCTTTTGGAGTAGAATATGTATTTACTATACGGTTACATGCAAACATTGTTAGATTATAATGTACCAAAAAGATTTAAAGATTTTTTACAAATATCTTTATCAATGTATGGTGTACCCATGCTGCGGCACTTGTCACCTTTGCAAAGCAAACAGTCATTCTTTTTTTATTTTTTATTTATTCAAGTACTCTAAGAGATAACAAGATTCATAATGAGTATAATATGTGAGATTGTATGAGTGACATACATGTCCTAACATTTTAGTAACTTATATAAATTTTTTTAACTTGAATAACTATTGTTGTCAGAGGAAGAGGTCACTTTTTACAAATCATAGGTTCTCTAGGAGGAGTTTTTTCATCTTTCTATTGAAACTGTCAATGGACGGACTGTTTTTAATATGTTCGGGAATTTTGTTGAACCATTGTAGAGCTTGAAATGTAGTCCTTTTTTTCCCAACATTAGTTGCATTTGGTGGTATGTGGAAATGTTGATTTGTTCTCGTGTTGTAGTGATGTATGTCACAGTTTTGAGTTAGGTTGACTTCTGTTTCAGTTTGGTTGTTTTTGATTTTGTAAATAATTTTGACACTATTCAGTTTAACTATATCAGTGACTAATTCACCCACACAAATTATTTCCGAAAGTTAGTTTTGTAGTTCAAAGTAAAAAGGATGAGCGCTATATTTGATTTAATAGGGGCAGATATTTAATGGATTGTTCATTGAGGAAGGGTTTCTGAGTTAGCAATTCCTGACCTAATAATCTCTTACAGTAATTCGCGTAACTAGGATTTTTTTCAGAGGGGGCCTGGCCTTGGCTTAGCTTCTCTCAAATATGTATCTGAATTTTACTATACAGGAAACAAAAGTACATACATATAATATAACTGAGATTGAACTCTCGTACCTCACTTGGTGAAGCATCATAAAGAATAAAGTATAAACTTTAATATAAAACAAACTTGGCTTAAGTTTCACTACATAATAGTATATCACATAATAAGTGTGGTAACTAGGTTTTTAGCACACGCTAAGTGATGTTTGAAAAACGAGCCGCAGGCGAGTCTTTTCATTCACTTAAGTGTGCTAAAAACCATTACCACGCGAGTTATGTATACTATTTCATCAACAACCGTTCGTTTTGATTAAATACAAATTAATTATAGTCTAAAATTTCCCAACTTGATCACCAGCAATGTTTCAACTTTTTTTATTGTTGTGAAAATTAGGATGTCATAGCGACAAAAAAAAAACAACGCCACTTTGAAGTTGTCAGTCAAAATGTCAGTCGAAAATATGGAGATTTCACGGCTAGTTGAAGCTGCTACGGCGAACTTGCTACCACAGAAATCCGAAATTCGCTACGAAAAGGCCTATGATATGTTAATCGAATGGTGCTCCCATGAAAAAGTGGTTAACATTAATGAAGATGTATTAATTGCCTATTTTGAAGATAAGTTCAAGGAAAATAAGTCGCTTTGGTGCTATTATTCAATGCTGAAGTCCACCTTGTACATAAAAAAGAACATGCAGATTGACAAATTTCAAAGATTGATAGCTTATTTGAAAAGAAAAACCATAAGCAATGAACCGAAGAAGTCCGAGGTTTAAAATTTGTTTAATAATTTTTTACCGCACTAGTGCGTTAAAATGATTTTTACCGCACTAGTGCGTTAAAGTAATAGTTACCGCACTAATATGGGTGTGTAAAAACATAATTTACGCACGGTTGTAGATAAAAATATTCAGATACTTTATTTAGCAGTAACGAATAGTCGTCTTACGTCGAGTTATGAACTCATTATCACGACTGACTACAGGAGAGTATTACATCTTATTTCATAAAACAGACAAAAGCAAAGGTGATACCTGAAAATCAATTTGTTTGTTTACAAGGGGTAATTTACTATTATGGGCGGAACTTATTTCGAGAATTTCAAGAAGGTCAAGGCGCTTTCCTTTGTTACCTGAAAGTAACAATTGGGTTTTGTTGAAATCCAGGAAACAATTAAATTTTATACAATGTTTGGAGAAGCCAGTGGTATTTTTATTTTGTAAAATTGACTTTTTATGTTCTTCAACACGAATGTTTATATTCCTCCCTGTTTGTCCAATATAGAAAGCAGGACATTCGCCGCAAAATATTTTGTAAACACCACTGTTTTCTCCGATGTTAGATTTTTCTTTATTATTGACTTAGAATGACTTCAAGTTTCTTTTATTTGTACAAATTGTTTTAACGTCATTTTTCGATAGTCTGTTACAAATTTTGCTACTCAAATTCGGCACATAATTTATTGGGAAGTATTTCTGTTCTTCATTAATAGTTTGCGTGGGGTATATTGAATGCAACAGATACTTTATTCGTTTTTTTTCCCAATGAGCTTATCGATAAGACTTTCATTGCAACCGTTATTGGTTATTCTTTCTCATACCAATGCAATAACTCAATGAAGTTTTTCTTGTTGATCTACTATAAAAAATATTTTTTTTTCATTGAAATAATTCATTTTAGTTCCCACATGGACGAAACAACATGCAAGTCTAAATATAAGGGAAATTCTTATTCCTGCTGGATAAGATGAATATACTTTAGCTTTTCTCAACTTTTCAGGATTCGCGGACTAATTATTTCAATAAAAAAAATTTTTTTTTTGTAGTAGATCAACTAGAGAAACTACATTGAGTTATTGTATTGGTATGAGAAAGAATAACCAATAACGGTTACAATGAAAGTCTTATCGATAAGCTCATTGGGAAAAAACGAATAAAGTATCTGTTGCATTCAATATACCCCACACAAACTATTAATGAAGAACAAAAATACTTCCCAATAAATTATGTGCCTAATTTGAGTAGCAAAATTTGTAACAGACTATCGAAAAATAACGTTTTCGTAATCCCATACTGTTATTTTGATTTAACGGTATTCAGATGACAATTGAAGAGTCAGTGTTAACGGCCGCCGGCCGTTATAATTTTATAACGGCCGGCGGCCGTTAAGAAATCACTTGTACAAATATTTATTTCAAAACATCATTCTGCTTACAATAACAACATTGAAATCTTGGTCCACAGCGAGTTGGGAGAAAAAACCTCTGTTTTTATTTCGCATAGGCTAATAATACATCTTCATTAACCACCTTTATATTCTTGCTTTTACGCCACATTTCAAAATTTTTATATTTTTTTTGATATCGCTCTTGGGTTATTTTCGGCAGTTAATCAACACTCGCTGCACTGCACATGATTCTCCCAATATTTCTAAAGGAATTTGATTTTGTTCCTCAATTTCATCCATGGTCGTCGTTAAAGCGAACTTGAGAACACAAAAAACTGACGTTGTTTATAAAACTGTCAAACTGTTCCATGACAACAGAGTGCACGACGTTGAGATTTTTCTTTAGAATTGCGAGGTACGGGGTTTTTTCTTTCTTCGGAATCAAAATATAATCTTTCAACGGGATTACGAAAAATTTTTAACGACACGGCCGATACGCAAATAACGGATTCGGTTAGTTATAATCCTCGGCTGCGCCTCGGATTACAATATCCAACCTCATCCGTTATTTGCTACATATATACATACTTGTTACGTTATAGTTATTAGGTAATTTTTTTTTTGACAAACGTCAAAAAATCGTCAATTAGAAATCATTCACATTTTGACTACATATCGGCCTTGTTACGTTAATAACTATAAAACAATTTGTACAATGAGTTTTTTCTATATTTTCTCATTCATAAAATCAAATCTGTTCGTTCCTCCATTCAAGAAGAATGTCTACGTAATGCGCACCATGACGCAACTTGAAGCGATCTTCAATTGTTTATTTTCAAAGGAGATTTATTTTGCGATAAGACGTTGCTCAAACAGCGAACCTGAAACACTTTCAACAATTGAAATCGCCATTATGATGAATCAGTGTTGGCAAGGAACGAAAAAAAAGAGCCTGAGTGTTGAGTTTATCCATTTATAATTCGTGTTGCTAAACATCCTGCATTTTCTGCCATTTAGTTTGTTTGTAATTGTTTAATTCTTTATTGTTTTTGATAATTCGTTCGAACAATTAGTTCTCTCCATTATGATTATAGTATAATTCATCCTTGTGTAATTCTTGGATGGATTCAACTGAATTGATAAGATGGTAGGTAATGATGTTATTGTTTCGAAATGATTCTGTTCGGCTTCAATTTAGTCGATTTACATCATTAGATGGCACTCTCATCATTAAAATCAATATTATAACATTTTTCTTCAGTCGCAATAGTTACAGAACTCATTTGTGATAATTGTGGTAAGGATATACGTACGTCAACTATCTTCAGTGAGCCAATGGTTATGGATTGCACGTTAGCTTGATATCGTTCCTCTTCTGGTTTGTGTCTGATCGTGAATGAAAAGTTTTTTCAGGTGAACTGTTTGAAACTAGTGGACGATATTATACAGCGTGTCCTCGGATGAGGTGCCCAAGAGAAAGAATTTTTTTATTCTCAATTTTAGGAAAGAATCTTATTCTTGATAAGAAGTTTTGTTTATATATATATATATATATATATATATATATATATATATATATATATATATATATATATATATATATATATATATATATATATTTATCTTTGAGGTGACTGGGTTTCTAGGCTAAGTAGTTAAATTAATTTATTCTATATAAATAAACGTTTCGGCGTATTTTCCTTCTTTAGCATATAAAATACCATTGACATTAAGCGTCTTTATGGTTTCCTTAGTTTGGTCTAGTCAATACTGACTATT
>JARQZK010000009.1:177500-232500 GCA_030704885.1 Cynegetis impunctata | reverse complement strand
GTGCTGAAAGGGGTTTATATCTTGGAGAGCTTTTTCAATTGTACCGCATCGAATTTTTTGTTGAAGCTTTCAGAAATAGTTATTCGGTTCGATGTGTCGATGGGAGGTGTAAAAGCCTTGCTGCATCTGTTGTTAAGTATACAGGGTGAGCGATACTATTATTTTTCTCTTTAAGTGTTCTTGAAATTAAGGATATAACTGATGGGATAACTTAGATTCAGACGTTTGATTTGTTCTGAAATTTTGAGAATTGAGAGAAAAAATTCGAATTCTCGAATTGTAATTAAAAATCACATCCTTAGGAAATTTTCACAAAGCTCACGAACGAATTGACCAAATATAAATTCTAGAAAAGTATATCAAACCAATGGTTAATTAAAACAATTTGAATAGTTGATGGAATCCGTCGTTACTACGTGATGATTTAACATGATGAACAAAAACTGAATTTGAATTTACTACGTTTATTATCACAAAAATAATTTGAAATAGTTATTAACCTAACAAGGCCGATATGTAGCAAATAAAGGATGAGGTTGGATATTGTAATCCTCGGCTGCGCCTCGGATTATAACTAACCGAATCCGTTATTTGCGTATCGGCCGTGTGTCGTTAAAAATTTTTCGTAATCCCGTTGAAAGATTATATTTTGATTCCGAAGAAAGAAAAAACCCCGTACCTCGCAATTCTAAAGAAAAATCCCAACGTCGTGCACTCTGTTGTCATGGAACAGTTTGACAGTTTTATAAACAACGTCAGTTTTTTGTGTTCTCAAGTTCGCTTTAACGACGACCATGGATTAAATTGATGAAATTGAGGAACAAAATCAAATTCCTTCAGAAATATTGGGAGAATCATGTGCAGTGCAGCGAGTGTTGATTAACTGCCGAAAATAACTCAAGAGCGATATCAAAAAGAATATGAAAATTTTGAAATGTGGCGTAAAAGCAAGAATGTAAAGGTGGTTAATGAAGATGTATTATTAACCTATGCGAAATGAAAATCAGAGGTTTATTCCCTCAACTCGATGTGGACCCAGATTTCAATGTTGTTATTGTAAGCAGAATGATGTTTTGAAATAAATATTTGAACACGTGATTTCATAACGGCCGCCGGCCGTTAACACTGACTTTTCAATTGTCATCTGAATACCGTTAAATCAAAATAACAGTATGGGATTACGAAAAATATGAAACTGCGATAGCAATTTCGGTCACTATACCATCATCGGGCAGATTTAGTTAGGAACTGAATACCTACATAATTATAGATTTGCGCTTTGGAAAGAATTATTGCAGGTGCCTAAATAGACGATGGAACACATTTCAAGAAGGGCTCATAGAAGTGGATTTCCCAAATTGGTACAAAGTAAAAAAAAAGTAAATAAGTTTGGTTCCTTTCGGCAATTAGTGCATAATTTGAAAATTATCTATTTGTGGAAATGGGTGGTGGTTTTCACGGCATTAATTTGAAAACGTTGAACCCGTTTTATTTTTCAAAAAAGATTGTTGGTGTTCTTTAAATCTTGTCTTGAACGATCGATCAGTCTGACCTATATACACTCCTTTACATACAGGACAAATCAACTTATAAACTCCTGAACTTTCAAATTTTGAAGTGATATCTTTGGCATTGAATAAAAATCCTGAGAGTTTTGTCTTAGGTTTGAAAGTAATTTGAATATTACATTTAGGTATGAAATTAGCTTTTCTGTTAGAGGACCAAAATATTTTAAAGATGTGAATTTTTCCATTTTTTCTACTTTTAATTGAGGATATATGCTGTTGTACGCTAGTTGACTACGTTTCTTGTTTATCATTTTATCTATCTATCTTGTATGAAAACCATTATTTGAAGCAAATATTTTTATAGTTGAAATTTCTTTTGCTAAATTTGTTACGGATAATGGAATTGAAAACGCTCTGTGGATCATTGAATTAAAAGCTGAATGTTTATGGAAAAGAGGATGATTTGAATCCGACGGAATACAAATTGAAAAACAATTTACACGGTTTATTAGATAAAAAATACTCATGAAGCAGCTTTCGGTGAAACTTCACCTTTTTCAGATGCTGCGTGCAGAAGATCACATTTATCCGATATATTCAATACATGAAAAAAATAAATAACAAATTGTGTAAAAGGATAAAAATAAAGATAATAACGAATGATTAGTAATAGAGGAAATTTCATTATAAATAGCTAGTCAGGTAGTTTCGTAATTTTGAAAAATCACTTTTATATAACCACAACATCAATATTTCTTACCATACCGGAATTAACTTAGAAATTCATATAAAAATTAATACCTAAATCAAAAGTTCACAAACACAATAAATCACGAGTGTATACAATTAATTGCTGATTGTGAAATTACATTGGTAGAACTTTCAGAAGCTTTCAGACATGAATATCAGAACACAAACGTAGCTTTGTTTTTCAAAAGTCAGATTCACATTATGCAAACCATTTAATCCAAGGAAATAACACATTCAATTTTGACTTCAAAATATTAAATGCTGAGAGTAAAATAATTAAACTAAATTTCCTAGAATCATTACAGATTAATGAATAAAAATATTCAGGTCTTCTACTGAATAGCAGAATGTATCATACTTCAAGCCCCCTTCTTAATCTTTTCAAAATTACGGAACTACCTGACTAGCAGTTTAGAATAGAATTCCCTTTCTTACTTATTATCTTACTATAACAATTTGTTATTCATTCTTTCTTATATTGGACATATTGAAGAAAGTAATCATTTTTGCAATCAGCTTTTGAAGAAGCGTGCGTCATGCCTAGTTCTATTTTTTTTTTTTTCCTTAAAGGGCATAATGCCCAAATTGGCCTTGACTTTACTAGTCATTAGCCACCACAAACACCAGAATGATATAGGATATTACTAAATGTACATTATCGAAAAACTAAAACCATAACAAACAGTTAAACTTTATAAGAGGACTAATTATGTATAAATTATTGAACGAGTACAAAGGTACAAGGGAAATACAAAGGATGCTACGCCAAGGGACTCATCGAGGCGAATTTTTTCTTCTTACACACACAGAAATGAGCCACGGAAAGGAGGGTTTAAACACAAGGAAAGAAACGTAGGAAATGCAACGCTGCCTATATCAAATTTTGAGACCCATTGATTTTATATGTTCAAACAACATCTCGTAAACTTCCAAATTATTTAAGGATAATAAAAAATTGAGATTGAAGGGCTGGTAGAATTTGATTATTTATAAACGTGTAGATTGTTTAAATTAACCGTTGTTTCAATATGTTTATTAATTTACATTAAGTATCGGCGTTATTAATCTAAAATTTATAGAAAAATATCTTGAATTTATTTTCAGAAAAAATTTCTTGCACCAATGCAAGAAAACTATAAACGTTTTTCTACCTAAACTTCGATTATTTATTACCTTAATCGCGATCTAAAATCATGCAATCTTTGATATAGCGAAATGTCAACTACTTCAATGTTTATATATATATATATATATATATATAATATATATATATATATATATATATAATATATATATAGTATATATACAGTGCTTTCATGATGAAAGGAACAAATTCATTTAAAAAATTAGGTTTCTATTTCATGTTAAAATCCTCGACAGGTCGATTATTATTTTTTATTTGGGCATTTTTCGCAATAAAAATTTGTATACAGGGTGTCTCATTCAAGAGCTATGGCTTTGTCATTAGTTTTTTTAAAGGTAATACCCTGTATATTATTTCACTTTACAATTCTACGATAAATTCTTATCACTTTTTGTGAACATACCATATGCTCAACTCGATGGATTGCCAGAAACGGAGATAGTGGGTAATGAGAGGTACGATATGAAAACACACAAATGTAATTACTAATTTAATTTTTACATATGTTCAATCTGTTGTCCGTTTACTTCGAGACATTTTTGAAGTCGATTCAATGTTTCCCGTTACACATTTTCAATTAATTCTGTATTGTTATGTCTTTTTTTCTGCCTGTTTATTACTTTTAGATCATCAATATTATTGGTCTATTCAAATAAACTTTAGACTTCAAATAACCCCATAAGAAAAAATCCAATGGGTTATGTCCCGGTGATCTTGGCGGCCACTCAATCGGACCTCTCCGTCCTATCCATCTGTTGGGAAAAGTTGCGTCAAGAAATTGTCGAACAGCGATTGAATAGTGAGGAGGTGCCCCATCTTGTTGAAACCATATCTCGGTTATTAGGTATGTCAGGATCTTGTGGGTTAGGAAACAAAACAGCTAAAGCCGGAATGAGTTCGAACTGGAGAAAGTTTCAAGTAGTCCTCTCCTATTAGTGTTCCTTCAAAAAAATAAGAGCCAACTATACGATTTCGAACAATCGCTGCCCATGTATTAATTTTTTGAGGCCGCTGTGTGTGGCATTCTTGCATCCAATGAGGATTCTCGGTCGCCCAATACCTACAGTTTTTTCTGTTGACGTGGCCATTTAAAAGTAAAGGTGGCTTCATCAGAAAAAATTATGTTTGTAATGAAATTTAGATGTTGATTATGAATTTCAAGAATCTGCTCACAAAACTGTACTCTGCGGTCAAAATCGTCCTTCTAATAATTCATTGTACCAGCTTAATTTTATAGGGATGATACTTATTTACCTTAAGTATTTATGCACGGACCCTACTGATAAATTGAAATTATTGGGAAATTGTAGTAATGGATGTATGAGGGTTATCTTGGGTTTCTAGTAGAACGTTCAGCACTGTTTCTTCAGATACTCTCGGTGGTCTTCCTTTAGGTAAATCTCTAACGTGGCCGTATCTCCTGAATTTTGATTCAATTTTGCTGACTGTCGATGTAGTAATTGGCGGACGATCAGGATGATTTTCATTGAATAGATTGCAGACTTCTTCTTGTGAACGCACCCTATCTCCAAAACCAATCATCATAAGTACTTCAATACGTTCTCTCTCAAGTAATTGCATTTTCTTTTAAACAATGAAGTAGTGTAGTGCCTGGAGCGTTAAAAACGTGAAAACTGCGGACTATACAGCACCAGTGAATGAATTCAGACGGTACATGTGAAATTTCATTCTTCAGATTTAATGACAATGTTTACCTAAATTTTTTTTTGTACTTTTTATCCACATTTTAAATCTCCAGGTGCTCCACTATCTCCGTTATAATCTGGGAATCCATCAAGTTGAGGCATATGGTATGTTCACAAAAAGTGATAAGAATTTATCGTAGAATTGTAAAGTGAAATAATATACAGTGTATTACCTTTAAAAAAACTAATGACAAAGCCATAGCTCTTGAATGAGACACCCTGTATACAAATTTTTATTGCGAAAATTGCCCAAATAAAAATACTAATCGACCTGTCCGAGGATTTTAACAATGAAATAGAAACCTAATTTTTTAATGAATTTGTTCCTTTCATCATGAAAGCACTGTATATATATATATATATATATATATATATATATATATATATATATATATATATATATATATATATATTTAAGGCGAAGGGTAGTCATGACTGACTAGTTAAAGAAAAAGCAGACTTCTAAGTGTGTTTAAGAATGAAAATGTTAAATTCGCTCAACGAATCGTCACCACTCCTGGTAGTCTGTTTTCCAAAACTAAAACACCATTAAAAACATTAGAAAGATCCAACGTTGTATATAGGATTCCTTGTCAGACATGTGACATGACATACATTGGACAAACTTCAAGAATTTTATCGGGACGCTTAACGTCGCATAAAAGTGATTGCAATACCAAGAAGGCAACCTGTGCACTTGCGGAACATGTAATCAAAAATAAACATTTAATGGACTATAATCAAGTAGAAGTACTATGTACTGAGAATAATTTACAAAAAAGACTTTTCAAGGAAATGTTTTTCATCGGGAGGGACGCCAACAGTATGAACAAAAAAACTGATTTAAACAACCTGAGTAATATTTATAATTACATTTTGAAATTGGAACTTAACCCTCCAGTTTCCCCAAATAACAGTTAATTTTGAATCTAGGTTGGGGGCATCACCTCAGTAGTACTACAGTAAGTGTTGAGTTAGTAGCGCTGCACCAGATGTCAGATTCCTTCAAACAAGTTGTGTTGGTCATGTTTTTGGTGTGGCCCTTGGTAACCCTGTTTCTTTGAGATGTCAATTTTCATTTTTCATTTTTCAATTTTTTCCTCCCACTTTGTGGTTGAATCTTTTCACAGACAAGCATGTCTTTCGCAATTTGTCTGCCTAAAGAAAATATTATAACAATTTTGAAATTTTACAGTCAATTGTTTTTATAAGTGATTAAAACTACTAATGGATGTTATCCACTTCAGTGGGGATGACTTTTATGTGTATTGTTGATGTTGACTTTTCACTACTAACCTCAAGTTAAGTAAGTAATGTTTTTAACCTATTTGTTTTTTAAAAAATTGTGCATTGTAAACCTTCTTTGTAGATGTCTTGATAAAGAAAATAAAGGATTTTCGAAACGTTGACATAATAACACAGAGCCTTCTTTAGAACAGCCCAGTACTTTGATTGCATCCTCAAGATTTATCTGCTTTTTCTATATATATATATATATATATATATATATATATATATATATATATATATATATATATATATATATTATAACTGATAAGCAGAATGAAAACAACGACGTTATGCCGGTCTAGGCCAGGAAAGCGCTACTTCGTCTAAAAAATTTACGAACGTTTTCCCAAAAAAAATACTTGTGTGTAAAATGTCTCAATAGGCACCTAGATGATAGTGACGTCATCGGTAACAACAAAGTTAATTACCAAATGCTCAAGCGGCCTACATTCAATGACTTAATATGCCGAAATATCAACAATAAGCGATCTATTCTAATTTAGATCGATATAACCGATACGGGAAATTTCGTACCCGTTTGCTCACGTCACGTAACTATTTACATATTTCCCAGAATCATTGAGCAATTCCTCATTCGCTTTGAATGAAAAAGAAATCCCTTATCCCCTGAAGATATCGCAACGTTCGCTCTTCCGAAACGAAGCGGCATTTCGTAACGAAGAAGAAGAAATACGCGCTCGCATTTTTTTATCGGTCACGTATCGATGGTCACCCCGGTTGAGTACAGAACTTGAAAAACGTCGGATCATCCGCTTCTAACATCATGTGAATCGCGCCAAGCTGGCCGTCGAAGAGTCGCAGAGGCTAATTACAGAAATTCTGTACCTACGATTATCAGCGGCCGTTATCGGCAATTTTAACGCTCGGGTCGAAACAATATCAGAATAAATAAATAAATTACGCATTAATTACGGCCCGAACAACTGACATGTACCGGATCAATTGACGCAGGGATGGGTCTGCCCATCAAGGTCGGATTATTGCTTATGGCAGCGTTTCTCAACCTTTTTGGGTTCGCAACCCAGTTTTCAACCATAATTTTCACAATCAGTGGCGCAGCGAGGGGGGGGTTAGGGTCCAGACTGAAGAATGAGACTAAACGATGAAAAGTAATTTTCAGATATTCATGAAGAGACTAAAATAATAAGTAATAAGTAATGAACAAAAACAAAACTTTTTAGTACGTTTATTATCACAAAAATACTTTGAAAAATATAACACTGCGATTGCAATTTCTGTCACTAGACCATCATCGGGCAGATTGAGTTAAGAACTGAATACAAAATAATTATAGATTTGCGCTTACGGGTGGGAAAGAATTATTTCAGGTACCTAAACAGACAAGAGGAACATATTTCAAGAAGGGCTAATCGGAGTTGGTTTTCCAAATTAGTACAATAAAATGTTCTTAGAAAATATTTATTTTTTGAATACACTAAATATAGGAGAATATATCAATTCAATCTGGTCGTTCAGAAATTAGGCAAGTCAGTTGAGATAATCAATTGACAATAATTTCAAAAATTTTTAAACTTTAATGTAGGGTGGGAAAAGAGATAAAAACAAACTAGGTAATTTTGCAATTTTTTCCGAAGTCCGGAACATTGTTCAAAATGCAATAAATAATAATTTGCTGATTTCTTGCGAAAAAAATTCCAAAAGTTCTACAAACTTGGAATAGTGTTAAATATATTATTTCATGCAAAGTATCAAATTGGCAACCAATTTAACGGTAAGGAACATTTTTTTAATTCAAAATTAACGTTTTTCTTTGATAAACTGAGCAGAAAAAATTCCAAAAGTTTTGCAAACTTGACAGATACCTCGGAAGAATATACCGAACAGTTGTATGAATTTGCAACTGTTTACGTTGAACGGAACATGTTTATTTATAATTTTTTTTATTCGTGGTCTTTTTTTTTGACAAAAGATCTCGAAATAATTACAAAAGTTTTGAAACTTGCAAATTTGCAACCTTGTACGCGGTCCGGAACTTTATGCAATTTGCAAAAATATGATGTGTGGATTTTTATATTTTTGCAAATTGCATAAATTTCCGGACCGCGTACAAGGTTGCAAATTATAAATGCATCAGAAAAGAGGTTTTCTGGATTTGCAACCAAGTTTCAAAACTTTTGTTATTATTTTGAGATCATCTTGTCTGAAAAAATGACCACGAATTAAAAAAATTATAAATAAACATGTTCCGGTCAACGTAAAATGTTGCAAATTTATACAACTGTTCGGTATATTTTTTCGAAGTATCTGACAAGTTTGTAGAACTTTTGGAATTTTTTTCGGTCAGTTTATCAAAGAAAAACGTTAATTTTGAATAAAAAAAATATTTTTTACCCTTAAATTGGTTACAAATTTGATACATGATATGAAATAATATATTTAATACTACTCCAAGTTTGCAGAACTTTCTTAATTTTTTTTTAATGATTTTATTAACATGTTCAATATGGCAAAGTGAAAAACTTACAAATTAAAACAATCTACATCTATACAAAATAGTAACAATGTTGATAAACAAACATCCCGAATCAGCTACTGCTGGTCTTGGGATCAATATGTAACAGTACTCAACAATATAATGAATATAGATTAATATTAATGGTATACTTCGTTGGCGTTTTTCTTAAAAATTACATAACTATGACCTAACTTGATTTCATCAGGAAGCATATTATACTTTTGTAAAACCCGACTAATAGGATTATTCAAAGCAACATTTGTTCTTACGTTCGGTAGTGCTACATGATTATGGTTTTTTGTATCGTGGTTGTGTATGCTATGCCCATGTAGAATTTTTTCATTACATTTTTGTAATGAATTTACGATCTTGAATGCGTATTTGACTTGTTCAATCTTGAAAATACCATCCAACTGCATTAGATTTTCATTACTGTATAGGACCTCACTGGGAGTCCTTCTATCCAGATCAAATAGCACCTTCAAAACTTTGTTCTGCAAGACTTGCATTCTTTTGAACTGAGTTTGAGAACAGGTTCCCCATATCGTGATTAGATACCCAAATACAATGACAAAGTATGCATTATAAATGTTGTATTTCATGTGTTCGTTCGTGAAATTTTTAAGTTTGTACAATGCTCCTACCATGGGTATTATTTTATTACTAATTTTGTCTATGTGCTCAACCCAATTCAATTTATTACTGATGCATAATCCGAGATATTTGATGACTGCAACCCTAGTCAATATATAATCTCCCAGTTTGATACGAATGTTTTCCATTTCCATATTTTTTTGTTGGAAAAAAAAAAAAATATGTAATACAGTTTTTGTTTCATTGATTTTCAAGTTATTTGTTAATATCCATTTTCTATATAGTTTTAAGTCCTTATTGATCAGATTTTCTAGCATATTAAGTGATGGACCCGTATAGACCAGTGCAGTATCATCTGCAAAGGTAAAATACCTTGCGTGGAGATTGCATTTTCTTAAACTAAGCATATGTAACGAGTAAAGAAGTGGACCAAGTACCGAACCTTGTGGTATTTCACAGTTGATATATGCACTATCACTAAGTGTCTCGTTGACTGATACAACTTGTTTTCTATTTTGTAAGAAAGATTCTAAAATTGTATAACTTGACCCCCTTATTCCCATTAAATATAATTTTCTCAATTAATAGTGCCTGGTGATCAACGACATCAAAGGCTTTTTTCAGATCAATGAAAATTGCAACTACATATTGTTTTTCATCAAGATTTTGTGATATATAACCGACAAAGTCCATGGTAGCACTTTGTGTATTGCTATTTTTCAGAAATCCATACTGGTATGTATCCAGCAACTTGTGTTTTTCAATGAAATCAACTATTCTACTTTTGACTGATGCTTCAATAATTTTTGATAATACACTTACAACGGTTATTGGTCTGTAGTTACCCAATTGATATTTAGGCCCTGCTTTATGAATAGGTGTGACCCTGCCAATTTTCAAACATTCAGGAAATATCCCAGTCCTAAAAATATTATTTATTAGACATGTCAATCCTTGCAAAAAGTTCGTTTTTAGGGTTATTAGATCATTCATTGTTATTCCATCGAATTCTGGTGATGAATCTTTATTTAGGTTATCTATTATAGTACTTACTTCGTCCTTCGTGACTTCCACCAAGTATATACTGTATCACAAGTATACAGAAAAATTCAATGTTATTGCAATTTTAAAAATGTTCCGGAAAAGGTTGCAAAATGAGATTTATTCCTTTCTCTACCTAGCATTCACTTACCTGAAGAAAACATTTGGAATTATTTCGATTTTCAATGTCTTAACTGACTAGCATAAAGATATCTTTAGCATTATGATTGAGTTTAAAAATTTCCAATGATTCTAAGTTAGTTAGTTTTGTTTCATTCGATAATTTGTGCATAATTTGGAAGTTATCTATTTGTGAAAACGGGTGGTGGTTTTCACGGCAATGATTTAAAAACGTTGAATCCGTTTTATTTTTCAAAAAAGATTGTTGGTGTTCTTTGAATTTTATCCTGAACGATCGACCAGTTTGACCTATATATACTCCTTTACATACAGGACAAATCTACTTATAAACTCCTGAACTTTCAAATTTTGAAGTGATATCTTTGGCAGTGAATAAAAATCCAGAGAGGCAGTGAATAAAAACCCTGTATATAAGCGGCAACCCCATAGTTGGGCAGAGTGCAATTTAGGCAACCTGCACTCTTTTAATTCCTTGAGGAATATTCTTTCAGCTGATGCTCAACTTTCATAAATCCGAAATTGGGGAAGTTGATCCAAAAAATTCACTTAAACATTTTATTGTTTAACATCAACGGCACGTGATTTAGCTAGGCAACCTATTTGCGATGTACCAATTTATACATTATGTAGCGTATTTTCTTTCTCATCATTAAATAACAGATGAGGGTATATTATATTTCTTATTACATATCTTAGACTATTATATTTCAATGTACTTTATATGTACGTTATGATTTATGTTCCATAATATAATCTCGTTTTTTATACTCTCCTAATTTTTTTCGGAAGCCCCTCATAATACAAAATTCTGGCTGCGCCACTTTATCAAATAAGTAATGTTTATTGAGTTTTTTGGCTCTGAAGCTACACTACAACTTTAATTTTATACCTTAAAAATTATCAAGACTACGGAAATTTATTCACATTTGGCAACACTTTCTGAATAATATTTACTCTTGGATATGATCGAACCACCACTCAGGTTGAGAATGGCTGGCTTATGGCTCATTTGAATGAAATGATCTTATCATTTGAGGGTAAAAATTTCGATTATCACTGGAACAAAAATTAAACCGTATTTTTTCGAAAATATTAGACTAGAATATTATAGCACTGACATGAAAGTGAACAATGAAGATAGAGAGTGTTTTTTAAATCCATTAGTTTAATTGACTGTTAAAACAAAATATCAATATTTTATTTCATTATTTTTTTTGACCAAGCAGTAGTTTTAGTTTTTCAAACTTTTCTACTATTTTAATAAATTTACTGACTTAATATTGAAACTAAAAATATTTTTTCATGATCTAGAAGACCATTGGTTCCCAAATGACTTCAACTCTTGAACCCCCAAATTACAAACCAATTTTTGGCGGACCCTAACCAAACAAAGAAAATAAAATACATATATCCAATGATTATCTTATATATTAGCATCATTTAATATTCTTATTTTAACTTGAAAATTTAAAAAAATTAAATGGCATAAATATTGAAAAAATGGAATCAAATGTATATAAAAAAAGAAAGGACATATTATTTAAAACAAATTATGATATTTTTTCAAAATAAAACTTGAAAAAAAAAATAATATATGAAGAACCAAACAACGAGTTCTAGAAAAAATTATTTATTTGTGTCAATGTTCACAATGAAAATTGAGTTTTTCGCGCATTGCTTGTTCTAAATTAGGTGTTACATTTCAAATTTCTATTCTTAAATCCGGACTAACGTCGGGGCGATTTGTTTGGACTTATAAGAAAAACATAAACCTAAAATGTTTGTTCGCATAAATATGTTATCCAAAAGGGAACCAAATGTCACAATGCTTTTTCAGAGAGCTCCTTATAATTGAAACTCATTTTAGAACAAAATGTGATCAGATCACTGTCTTTGAAAACATCCTTCTTAGATATGCTGCACGATTGGTCAATGAGCTGATCTTCTAGTTTCTCAGAAATATCTTCCTTTTTTTTCAATTTTCTTGATAGCAAAAGGATTTTTATCCACCAATCTCCTTTATTTAAAGTTGGAAAATATTCACGAAAACATACAGGCAGGTTTCGCATGTGTTCGCAAATTATGAGTTTTACTTCCTCAGGCATCTGTTCCTCTTCCGATTTTAAAAAGTTCTCCAAGGTAGGTAATGAACCGTAAGACGATTTTTCAACGCGTTTAGCCCAAATTTATAATTTTTTAAATCATGAAAAACATACTAGTCGACCATGGTCAACTTATTATTCACTTTATGTAATTATAATTTTTTTATGACACCTTCTATTCTCTCAACATGAAAAACATGGATATATCTGCCTTGCAACTGTAGGTTCAGGTCATTTAAGAATCTTAATATATCTTATAGGTATGCTAGAAGTCATACCAAGGAAAATCATTAAGATGTCCTTCCAGTTTCTTGTCACCTATAAATAACCGAACTTCGTCTCGGAGTTAGAAAAATCGAGTTGAAATTCTTCCTCAAGACAACCACCGTACTTCAGTATGTAAAAGAAATTCACTGCCAGCTTCGTTACATATTCTTTCGAATTTCGGGAAATGAAGCTTTAAAAATGAAGGACACCCTACTGCGTAGAACTAGGAATGATAAAACCCCTCGGTGCATGTGCATGTCGTCAATATTTTTTGAATGTACCTATTATCTATATAAATTAAATAACAATGAAAGTCGATTTTACGAATGAAATGAAGGAAAATTGCAATAAATGTATTAATAAGTCGATATAACGAATAAAATCCGTGAAAATTTAGCAAAAAGATTCATTGTTTGACTGTCGAATTTGAATATCCTATCCCGGCTCATTTTGCTGCAAATTATGAATCAAATTGATAAGATGGGAAGCAGACACAGACGCAGGATCAAGCTTAAGCTATCAACGTAGCTTGGTTACCGTGGCACACAGAGCACTTCGACGCGTGTTTTGTAGGACTTCGTACATATCGACAATTTTTTATTCTTCGTTTGGAAAAATTGGAAATTCAAATTCCCTAATGAAATCATATGTGTTTTATCGATATCCGTTGGAATTTTTAAAATCGGGCCAGTTACCAACTTTTTGTCGTGAGACTATAACCCCTTTAGCTTCACCTCGGGGTAACAAAGTTAATGAGCTTAACTAGTTTCCAAACTTGACAAACTCTTTCATTGGTATTGAAAAAAATTATCTTCAATATTGTCGTCCTACTACTAGTAAAAATTTTTGTTTGTTTTTGCTCTCACCTTTGCGGACCCCCTTAAACTAGAGAACCCCAAGGATTCCGCGGACCACTATTTGGGAATCACTGATCTAGACCATATTTAATGCAGTGCGCACGTTTTAGATTTATGAATGCATCTTCAGGTTACTATAATGAATTATTACATCATGCGAACTTGTGTTCATACTATTCATTGAAGAATAGTAGTAACCTAATGAATGAAAAACACTAGGATACAGATCATTGATTGATGATTAAATCCATTAAAGGTGAGATACTGAAATCTAATTGAAAGTTCATCAGATTTCCATATTTATTACTCTCAAGAGCTTCCCACGAGTTGAATTGTTAACATTTGTTCGAAGAATGTGAGATTCAGATCCGTAGTGAAAGAAAGATTTAATTTCAAACAATTGTTGCTCAATTTTCGTTATTTTTAGGACTTATTTTTATTGCAGTAGTTCATTCTAGGACTTTCATTGAATATTGAAATTGCATGTGAAATTTCCTAAATCATGTTTTTTAGTAATATTTTTGTAAGACGTAGGCAAACATTTCTGTGGTATAGGAAAATGCTCCTATAAGGAAAAGTTTCGGGAGAAGGAGGAAAATGAAAGAGAAACACTCTGGCAGAATCTTCCAGGGCTGGATCACTCCAATAAGTTCCTTCCGAACTTTGAAACTGCAAGGTCCAAAAGATATCTGAATATCAGTTAGAACGAATTACCTCTCCTCACTGGCTCCCTTACAGGAAACTGTCACCTCAGGAAGCGTCTGATGAGAATAGGAATTATCAGAAACTGACCAGTGTAGATTCAGTGGGGAAGAGGAAGAAAGTCCTTCCCTGATCATTCACCGTTGTTGAATCTTTTCTACATGTAATATTGAATATTTGTACCTGTTGTGTTTTTCACATATCATTAACAGTTTGTACAATTGAATCGGCGAGTGGAAAAAGGGTCCAAGTGACTATTTTTGACATTTCAAAGTGAGATAGCCATTGTGTTAAATTGTTATCCATCCATCGACTGAGCGCAAATACGGTCCAAAATGGGATGCCGCTTTCCCACAGTTAGCCGCCTGCGAAACAGACTGCTTGGACCGTTTTTCCACTCACTAATAATCCAGCACGTGTTCGACTAAAGCAGCTGTTGTTTTCGTCTTTAGAGGTTATTTTATTTTGTATTAGTTATCGATACCGGTAAGCGATTGCGAAAAACTAGAAATAGAGTACTTTTAATTTGCTAAAATTGAAATGAATGGTTCAGATAGTGAAGATGGAAGTGTTAGAGACGAGAGTGATCAACCGCAAGGCAGAAAAAGGCCTAGGAACGTAGAAATGTGGAAGGCCACAAAAAATATGAATATTACTTGAAATACTTCAAAGAGAACTTTCAACTTCGCTTCGGTCGACCCCAAGTTGATGTCTGCTCAATTTGTGAGGAATTAGAAACTAAACTAAGAAATCCGAACTTAAATGACAACGCTAAGCGGGCGGTGGCAGCTGAATTGATGGTCCATAAAAGGAGAGCCAAAAAATTCTACAATAAGTTACAAGAATTTCAACAGTTATGTAAAGATAACCCTGAAGTCGCTGGAATCACATTCGATTACATGCAAAACCTACCACTTCCCAATATTCCTGTACAGGAAATTTTTTACTATAGACAGCTATGGGTATACTTATTTGAAATACACAATTTGAAGGACTCCAGTGGATACTTTTATACATATCATGAGGGACAGGCTAAAAAGACGCCAAATGAAGTGTGTACTTTTCTTCTTGACTATATACAAAATAACATACCAGCAGAGGTTCAAGAATTGCATATTTTCTCAGATGGTTGCCCTGGGCAAAATCGAAATAACACAATGGTTCGATTTTTGTAGGCTCTTCAGGAAACTGGACGCTTTTCAAAAATATATCATTATTTCCCAATTCGTGGACACTCATTTCTTCCGTGTGATCGGGACTTTGGCACATTGAAAAGGGCAGTCAAAAAGCATGATAGAGTTTATCTCCCAGAAGAATACGAGGGCATGATTTTAAGAAGTAGAATCACCAAGCCATTTCAGTTTAAAAGGGTCTCTTACCAGGATATTACTGATTACAAAAACTGGTGGCCACAGTATTACAAAAGAAGCTGCAAACCTGTCGAAAAGGGAAACAACAATGTTTTTAATGTTTCAAAATATCGCGAATTTGTTTTTGATGCAACAACTCCAGGCCATGTAAGAGTTTCCGAGTTCATTGGCGGTTTGACTTCATCCACATTCAAACTAGTTAAACCTAACGTAAAACCGGAGCTCTCAAATAGCAAAGCCTATTCTGAAACAAAACCTATCAACGATAAGAAAATTCAGGACTTGAGAAAGATTATACAATACGTTAATAGTGGTGAAGATTTAGAGTTCTATTACTACATTGTTTCATGGAATGTTACTACTGCCGAAACTGTCGAATAAAACTTTCTGATTACACCTTGTATATACTCTTTTATTATCTCTTATACCTTATAGGATGAAAATAAAACCAAAAAAAAAATAAGCAATAAATTATCACTGACAAAATCAACTGAGTGGAAGAAGGGTCCAAAACCGGCATTTTTTTTGGTAAAAAGTCCTATTTCCGTTTTGCTAATAAATCTCATTTTTCTATAAAACAACTACAATTAGCGTATGGAATAAGTTTCCTGTGCACATCAACGCAAATTTTTTCTTCCTTTTAGAAATAATCAATTTTTTTCGTTTCCTGAAAAATGTGTATTTCTGCACTTGGACCCTTCTTCCATTCACCGATTCAATTACAATCTACCTGCCAAGAGATTACGTTAAGGTTTTTTTCCTTATTTTTATTGAATATTACCTTCATCGATGAATATTCTCGTTGTGAAAGTTAGTATGTATATTACATCTGAAGAAGTCACTGTGTTTGGCAAAACAATTGTCATGTTAACAAAATGTAGTGAAAATCGAAAAAAGTTTTATTCACAATATTATAATGAATTTTCATAATCAATCAATTAGTTGTTTGAAATTAAGGTCTTAGTGTAGCTTCAGAGCCGAAAAACTCAAAATACAATATCATTGTATGAAATTTATGATTGAAAATTTTGCCACGAATCCAGAAAAAGTTGAAAAACTCTGATACTAATAAACGAGTCTGTAATAATATTCAAAATCTAATAACGTCATTTACATGGAATTTGTACCAAACCTTCTTGATTCCACTTTTTTAGGCAAGTCAGTTGAGATAATCAATTGACAATAATTCCAAAAGTTTTCAAACTTTAATGTAGGGTCGGGAAAGAGATAAGAACAAACTATGAAATTTTTCAACCTTTTTCGAAGTCCGGAACATTGTTAAAAATGCAATAAATGATTATTTGCTGAATTCTTGCGAAAAAAATACAAACTTGGAGTATTGTTAAATATATTATTTCATGTCAAGGATCGAATTTGCAAATAATTTAACGGTTATGAAAATTTTTTTATTCAAAATCAACGTTTTTCTTTGATAAACTGACCAAAAAAAATTCCAAAAGTTGTGCAAACTTGAAAGATACCGAACAGTTGTATAAATTTGCTACCTTTTACGTTGACTGGAACATTTATATTAATAATTTTTTTGATTCGTGGGCATTTTTTCAAGCAAGATGGTCTCGAAATAATTCCAAAGGTTTGAAACCTAGTTGCAAATTCAGAAAATATATATTCTGATGCATTCGCAAATTTGCAAGCATGAACGCGGTCCGAAACTAAAATTTGGAATAATATAAAAATCCAAAAATCATATTTTGCAAATTGCATAAAGTTCCGGACCGCGTACAAAGTTGCAAATTTGCAAATGCATCAGAATAGATGTTTTCTAAATTTGCAACCAAGTTTCAAAACTTTCGTAATTATTTGGAGACCATCTTGCTCGAAAAAAATTACAACGAATTAAAAAAATTATAAATAAACATGTTCCGGTCAACATAAAAGGTTGCAAAATTATACTGTTCCGTAGTTTCCGAAGTATCTTCCGAGTTTGCGAAACTTTTGGAATTGTTTTTGGTCAGTTTATCAAAGAAAAACGTTAATTTTGAATGAAATAAATGTTCCGTATCCTTAAAAAAACTGCCTGGCCTATTTATCCAAAACTCCAAGAAAAGTCATCTGACGTTCATCTCTTGAATAATACAAAATCAATTAACTACGTTTCTGATCTCCAGAACAATACATCGAGTTTCGACATCACTCTTCACCCCACAGCACTTCGTGGCAAGAAGTTCTGCGAAGTACCCAGAAAGAGACAACGAATCGAGTCCGGTCGGAAAAGCATTGAAGCTTTACCGGATATGACTAGTGCAGTCATAAGGACACGCTAGAGTGGACGCGAGCTAGACAGACCATTAGTGGCATGGATTAAAAAAAACCTAACAAGACGTAATAATTTATTGTGAATAACACTCGGAGTTTGAAGTTGTTGTAATAAGCGATGGCGGGAGGTGACGAGAATCATTAAGACTAGTTGGTTCCCGCGGTGAAGACGATATAATTTGATTTGAACGAATTTCAAAGATCAATAGTCTAAATCCAGTTTTTAGAAATATCCTGTGAAATATATATATATATATATATATATATATATATATATATATATATATATATATATATATATATATATATATATATATATATGTACAAAAATATTTATATATATATATATATATATATATATATATATATATATATATATATATATATATATATATATATATATATATATATAATCTCTTGATAATTATTAGCAATAACAGGCTGGTTGAATCTTAAAAAACTCGTTTTTATTAAAAAGTTGACGTTTCACTACGATATTCGTAATTGAAATTTCTTTGACTCTTATTGATTTGAAAAAATTGAATAGACAGGGCTGCTTTGTATATGCTATTCAGTCTAATATTAATATTCAAAATTGTTATCATTAGATGGTAAGGGAACCCAAAGAAACCTTTACCTACGTAATGTTTGAAAATAATAATAATAGGGTACTATTTATCTAACAACAAAGAAATTAGTCATGGGAAAACATTAAAGAAGTGGAGTAGAATTATCGGTATAGCACGCTTATATGGAAGCAGCCGTTGACACGTGTTTCGGACTCTTTGGTCCTCATCAGAACGGCGTAGCCAAGTATTGATGAGGATCAAAGAGTCCGAAACACGTGTCAACGGCTGCTTTCATATAAGCGTGCTATACCGATAATTCTACTCCACTTCTTTAATGTTTTCCCATGACTAATTTCTTTGTTGTTAGATAAATAGTACCCTATTATTATTATTATTTTCAAACATTACGTAGGTAAAGGTTTCTTTGGTTTTCCTTACCATCTAATGATAACAATTTTGAATATTAATATTAGACTGAATAGCATATACAAAGCAGCCCTGTCTATTCAATTTTTTCAAATCAATAAATGTGAAAGAAATTTCAATTACGAATATCGTAGTGAAACGTCAACTATTTAATAAAATCGAGTTTTTTAAGATTCAACCAGCCTGTTATTGCTAATAATTATCAAGAGATTAAAAATAGATCACAGGCAACAACAATTCGAATAAATATATATATATATATATATATATATATATATATATATATATATATATATATATATACATTTATATAAAATTAAGTGAACTAGGACATTTTTTTGAAACTAATCAAACAAACCTCCTAGCGGAGCTGGTTATAAGAGTTCACGAAGCATCGAAATATCAACATCTACCCCAGACGGTAATTGTTCGAAATGTTAATTTGTTTATCACAATCGATGGAAATTGATAGACAGACTGTTTCGCCCTTATCGGGGCTCATCAGTATCATCCATCCACCAAGAGTGATAACCAAAACCAACATTTCAAACGGTCATACATATTTCTTCTAGTAACTCCATGACATATAAATATGACACAGCGCCACCAGTCGGAAACAATTGAACCACATCTTTCAGAACAGAAGAAAACATTTCGGCAACGAGAACTAGTACGTCCGGAACACACGAAGGTGGCTACCATATTCGCTAAGCAAGAGTAAAGCTGACACATCAATTCGATGTGATTCAACATTACACACCGCAGGCAGCAATCGCCCCGAATTTTATCGCAATGGCAAATGAATATAAGTAAGAATTATTCGTGTTAAACGGAAAACACGCCCGTGGTTATAAAATTAAGTGAACTAGGACATTTATTTGAAACTAATCAAACAAACCTCCTAGCGGAGCTGGTTATAAGAGTTCACGAAGCATCGAAATATCAACATCTACCCCAGACGGTAATTGTTCGAAATGTTAATTTGTTTATCACAATCGATGGAAATTGATAGACAGACTGTTTCGTCCTTATCGGGGCTCATCAGTGTGGATGGATGATACTATATGATACAGCATTCAAAAATACATACAACCTCAAATTTTTACACTTTTACGAGCAACCCAAATTTTTTAGTTGAAAGGCTCGACCGATTCTCATGAAATTTTGTGTGCATATCGCTTATGTATGAAAATCGGACCAAATATATAGGTCGTAATATATTTTTTATACCCCTAAGGGACTGGGGTGGTTCACCACAAACAATTTCATGAATTTTTTGGACAACATTTTGCTTTAAAAAATACATACAACACTAAGTTTTCACCCTTCTTTCAACAACCCATATTTTTTAATAGTCATTTTAATAATTTAAACAACGTTTGCAGGGTCAGATAGATTAATAGAAAGATATAATGATAGTTAGATAATTATATAGAAAGATAGATAGATAAAAATGATTTATATGGCAGAGCAATGTTTGCCGGGTCAGCTATATATACACATATATATATATATATATATATATATATATATATATATATATATATATATATATATATATATATATATATATATATATATATATATATATATATATATATATATATATATATATATATATATATATATATATATATATATATATATATATATATATATATATATATATATATATATTCTTAAGCCACAAATATATATTATGTGATAATTTCAGAATTTTTCTTGGGAATGTGGCTTAGCTAAAATGGAGATTTATTTGTCTTTTCTATTTAATCATTCATTCCTTTATTCCAACATTTCGGCTTTACAAAGGTTTTTTTTCAAGGACCAGTTTCAATTATCTTTGAAAACAACTCTGCCACTTGATTCATTAATCTTATACGCGTTTATAAAGTACAGTGGGTGAAAAAGTAAAGTTTCAGGGGTGTAACATATTTTTAAAAGTCGTGTTTCATTTATTAATCTTATTTTCATTAACTATTTTATTCTTATCATAATATATGTGATCTAGCCTCAGTGTTTAGAGATATTCAGATTTTTATAGTAAAAGTTCATATTCCAAATACTTCTTCCTAAATATCTCTTGCCATGTTTGGCGTGGGATGCTGAGCAAGTAAATATATATATATATATATATATATATATATATATATATATATATATATATATATAATATATATATATATATAATATATATATATATATATATATATATATATATATATATATATATATATATATATATATATATATATATATATATATATATATATATATATATATATATATATATATATGTATATATATATTGAAGTAGGTAAATATATAAATACATCAATTATTGGTTCAGGCCTAGTGAAATCTGAGTAGCTACAAAATTGCAGAGACTACAACAGCTGCCTCTAGTCGTTTTTTTAACACTCATACCTCGACGCTCCTAACACTCACAAAAGGAAAATCAGAAAATTAACTATGCATTTTATTGACGTCCCTCCGATCCTAAAACCATACATCCATCCTCCTAATAATTACCATAGACCATGGGCATGGGGAACTTGAATAGGCGAATATTATATGCGATATATGGGTTAGGAAGTACTACATCTCATCAAAGATGCATTAAATACAGGTTTATTTACATACATGCATATGATTAAGTGCGTTTGTCATGATGTTATAGAATATGCTTATTGGTTTCTGATTGTAATGAATAAGTTGTTGGATAAGATGTTGATCAGGTTTTGTCTATGGGAATCAATTTCGTGAATATTTTCTTGGCTACCGTTTTTTGCCATCTGCCAATTAAATTATGTATTGCGAAGAAGGCGCGTGAGAAAGAATGCAGGGCTAGTCTAAGAGATCATATATTATCGGGCTTCAGTAGAATTCTATATGTCGATCGTTTTTGAAACAAGGTTCTGGTTACGTGTTTGTTTTGTACGCTTTATTTGAATATTTATAATTGAATTTCTGATGTGTTCTGATTTTTACCTCGAGGCTAAGCTAAAGGGGTTATAGTCTCACGACAAAAAGTTGGAAACTGGCCCGATTTTAAAAATTCCAACGGATATCGATGAAACATACATGATTTCATTAGGGAATTTGAATTCCCAATTTTTCCCAACGAAGAATAAAAAAATATATCGTTTTTACCCCGAGGTGAAGCTAAATTCTAGTGTCTAATTATAGCGTTTTTTTAGATAGGCATTACGACATGCGCATGCGCCAAGGTCGATATGTACGAAGTCCTACAAAACATGCGTCGAAGTGCTCTGTGTGCCACGGTAACCAAGCGACGTTGATAGCTTCAGTTGATTCTGCGTCTGTGTCTGCTTCCCATCTTATCAATTTGATTCATAATTTGCAGCAAAATGAGCCGGGATAGGATATTCAAATTCGACAGTCAAACAATGAATTTTTTTGCTAAATTTTCACGGATTTTATTCGTAATATCGACTTATTGATAAATTTATTGCAATTTTCCTTCATTTCATTCGTAAAATCGACTTTCATTGTTATTTAATTTATATAATAGGTACATTCAAAAAATATTGATGACATGCACATGCGCCGAGGGGTTTTATCATTCCTAGTGCTACGCAGTAATGTGTCCTTCATTTTTAGTCATATTTTCGGCGAAAATATTAGATTATTGCAGCGTATCCAATGTCAACAATTGGGCGCAGAAGTCGTTTTTTTAATCCGTTTCAGACCTCCTGGACCGCAATTTTAGGAATTTTTTGAACTATTTTTTGATAATTATTAGCAATAACAGGCTTGGCGAATCTAAAAAAAACTCGATTTTATTGAAAAGTTTACGTTTCGCCACGACATACGTGGCTTTTTCAAAACTTTTGAAATATTGAAATTTGTTTGAGATTCACCGAAGTCTGTTACTGCTAATAATTATCAAAAAGTTATAAATATATATATATATATATATATATAAAAATATATATATATATATATATATATATATATATATATATATATATATATATATATATATATATATATATATATATATATATATATATATATATTTATATAATGGTATCTCTAGCGGCTCCCATCGAACCAAACTATAGGCCAGTCAGTTGGGATAATCAATTGACAATAATTCCAAAAGTTTTCAAACTTTAATGTAGGGCAAGGAAAGAGATAAAAAAAACTATGAAATTTTGCAACCTTTTCCGAAATCCGGAACATTGTTAAAATTGCAGCAACTTTGAATTTTACTGTATGCTTGTGGAAAAACTTTCAAAAGTTCTGCGAACTTGGAGTAGTATTAAATATATTATTTCATATCACGTATCAAATTTGCAACCAAGCTATGGGAAAGGCGGAAATTTATTTGAAATTAACGTTTTTCTTTGATAAACTGACTGAAAAAACTTCCGAATGTTTTGTAAACTTGACAGATACTTCGGAAATATATACAGAACAGTTGTATGAATTTGCAACCTTTTACGTTGACCGGAACATGTTTATTCATAATTTTTCTAACTCGTGGTAATTTTTTCGAGCAAGATGGTCTCGAAATAATTACAAAAGTTTCGAAACTTGGTTGCCAATTCAGAAAACATCTGTTGTGTTGCATTTGCAAATTTACAATCTTGTACGCGGTCCGGAACTTTAAGCAATTTGCAAAAATATGATTTTTGGATTTTTATATTTTTGCAAATTGCATGAAGTTCCAGAACGCGTACAAGGTTGCAAATTTGCAAATGCACCAGAATAGATGTTTTCTAAATTTGCAACCAAGATTCAAAACTTTTGTAATTGTTTCGAGACCATCTTGTTCGAAAAAATGACCACGAATTAAAAAGATTATAAATAAACATGTTCCGGTCAACGTAAAAGGTTGCAAATTTATACAACTTTTCGGTATACATCTTCGAAGTATCTGTCAAGTTTATAGAACTTTTGGATTTTTTTTGGTCAGTTCATCGAAGAAAAACGTTAATTTCAAATTGAAAAAATGTTTCGTATCCTTAAATTGGTTGCAAATTTTATACTTGATATGAAATAATATATTTAATACTACTCCATGTTTGTAGAACTTTGGAATTTTTTTCACAAACATACAGCAAAATTCAATGTTATTGCAATTTTAACAATGTTCCGGACTTCGGAAAAGGTTGCAAAATGAGATTTGTTTCTTTCTCTATGTAGCATTCTCTTGACCAAAGTTTAAAAACTTCTGGAATTATTATTAAATTTTCGATGTCTTAACTGACTGACCTACTAGGTGAAATTTAGTATCTACGGTTATTTATAAGGTATAGAACTAGACAAATAAAATTTGGGCGAATTTTTTCAACAGCATCCATTTTTACGTAGATATTGTTTGTTTTTTCGTAGTTTTTAAAAACTTGCTTAACCTACTACTGCTACTGCAGATATAGTTGTTAGAGGGTTCAAATTTGGTGCGTGGTTTGAGTTCATGTTGAAATACGATCTTTTTTGCATTTCAAATTTTTTCTCATCCGCACTGCACGCGGAGACTATTCTCATAGGCCAAGCTACAGAGATTTTTTCATGTAAAAAGTGTTAGAAGAAAACCAGCTCCGCCATTGTTTGTAAAATAGTTTTATATGATATAGTGATATATTTCTCACTCGACTTTATTATTTATAACATTGTTATTAACAATTTTATGCAAAAAAAATTGCATTTTTTTAGTTTTTTGCTCATAAAAATGAAACTATCAAAGTAAACGTGATGATGTCAATAGACTAATTGTAGAAAATGAAAAGACGAAAAAAATGAGAGGTCGGACGACTCAATCAGACCCTTAGTTTGAGAGGAAATCGGCCAAAATGCAGTATTTTCAAAAATTCTTAACTCGCTTATTTTTTGAGTTGTAGCGTAGATCCTCCGGCCATTATTAGCTATTAATATAAACCTTATTTGTGCGAAGAGCAGGAACTGTCCGATGCATAGTTTTTGATCTGTGGCCATTTGATTATGTTACTATGCAATTTTCCAGCAGACCTGAATACGACAGGCATGGTCCGATTTCAATTTACTAAAAAGATTTTGAAAGTAGAATTCTCATAGTTCAAAATGTTCATCTTAGTTTTTCATAAAAACGCTGAGAAATATGTTAAAAATAAAGCTGAACATGACGAAAAACGGCCGAGCGCGTAAGAGTAGTTGAAGAGTGGGGGTAGAGCAGCAGGCAAGGAGAATGACAGTAATTTCTAAACGTTGTCAGATAATAATTATTGTAAACCCCTACTCTTCAACTACTCTCACGCGCTCGGCCGTTTTTTGTCATGTTCAGCTTTATTTTTAACATATTTCTCAGCGTTTTTATGAAAAACCAAGATGAACGTTTTGAACTATGAGAATTCTACTTTCAAAATCTTTTTGGTAAATTGAAATCGGACCATACCTGTCGCATTCAGGTCTGCTGGAAAATTGCATAGTAACATAATCAAATGGCCACAGATCAAAAACTATGAATCGGACAGTTCCTGATCTTCGCACAAATGAAGTTTATATCAATAACTAATACTGACCGGAGGATCTACGGTACAACTCAAAAAATAACCGAGTTAAAAATGTTTGAAAAAACTGCATTTTGGACGGTTATTTCCGATTTTCTCTCAAACTAAGGATCTGATCGAGTCATCCGACCTTCCATTTTTTTCGTCTTTTCATTTTCTACAATAAGTCTATGGACACCATCACGATTACTCTGATAGTTTCAATTTTATAAGCCAAAAACTAAAAAAACGCGATTTTTTGCATAAAATTGACAAAGACATAAATAATAAAGTCGAGTGAAAAACATATCACTATATCATGTGGAACTATTTTACACACAATGGCGGAACTGGTTTTCTTCTAACACCTTTTGCACAAAATGCTCACTCTAAATCTCTGTAGCTTGGCCTATCATCGAATCGTATCTCGACCTGATTCACTCCAGTATGCGATGCATTACGCGTTTTTTTTTCTAGATTGTATAAAATTAATTTTTTCTTATTTTTATTTTTTTTACCGGTTTCCTATTGAAGCGCGGTTATTCAGTACGCGATGCACTTAGCCAATTTTTTTCTCAATGAAATGAATGATTTTCGAGTGTTCCTTTCGAATCGCATCTCGACGCGATGCACTTCTACCGAAAAATATGACCTTAGTGACGGAGCTCTGAAGCTCACGCATTATTTTATTTTTAAGTGTCCAAACCAATGTGGCTGCAAGGAATTCTTATCGCCTGTATATTTAATTTTCAATAAAATTAAAATGTTTGATGTTTTTTCTTTTATCTATTTTAGTCATCTTTTTCCTCAACAAGCGATGAATGAAATGTTTTTAGGTACTCAACATTTCAATCAAATGAAGAAATGTTTCAAATAAAACGGAAACATATTGGCAATTCATGAAATAGTACCAATTATATAGTATTATTTGATGAATTAGTGAAGCCATTTCATAAATGTAGTATCTGACGATGTAAATAGTTCCACAACATAAGCTTGAGTAACAACAGACGATATACATCTTTCAATATTAAGAGCAAAGTAATTGGGCGTCTACTTTTGTTCACTCAATAATAACATTCTCAGAATTTAACAATACTTCGACCGACAACCTGAATTATACAGAGGAAACCCAATAAATAGTGCACCAAGCTTGTTGCTTAGTTAATTGCAGGATTTAAGTATGTATTTAATTCCCTAAAGTACCTAGGTAGTAAACTTTCTTTCTGATGATTAGAAACTTCAAGAATATTTGGCTCGGAATACGAATAGAGTAGTTTTGTAGAGTTTGCTACGAAGGGTTTTCGTAAAAAATCCTGCTCTATGTATGGTATTTTTTAATTATTAATAGTCAACAGAATACACCTATTGAATTAATTCAAGATTGTACGACTGCAAAATCAGAATTGAATATTGAAGAAACTTCGAAATTCAATCTTGTGCGGTGTCGAATTTTCTAACATTCTCTCTCGACTAGTCTCATGAAACTAGCTCCGTTGAAGGGTTTACTTGATTAATCAAGTTTTCAAATAAATTTCCGTATTATTATATTAATCATACATGCTGCTCCACTTAAGCTTGAAGAAATGATTTTCTTTCAATATATTCACATAAATATATATATATATATATATATATATATATATATATATATATATATATATATATATATATATATATATATATATATATAATATATATATATATATATATATATATCTATATATATATATATATATATATATATATTATATATATAATATATATAAATATATATAATAATATATATATATATATATATATATATATATATATATATATATATATATATATATATATGATGAACAAAACTAAATTTGAATTTACTAGGTTTATTATCACAAAATATTTTGAAAAATTTTAACACTGCGATTGCAATTTCGGTCACTAGACCATCATCGGGTAGACTGAGTTAAGAACTGAATACAGAATTAAGTATAGGTTTGCGCTTACGGGTGGGAAACAATTATTGCAGGTACTTTAATAGATAAGAGGGACATATTTCAAGAAGGGCTAATCGAGTGTAATTCCTAAATTGGTACAATACAATGTTCTTAGAAAGGTCGTTATTGTTTGAATACACTAAATATAGGCGACGATATCCAGTCAATCTGGTCGTTCAGCAAGATATCTTTTGCATTATGATTGAGTTTAAAAATTTCTAATGATTCTAAGTAAGTAAGTTTGGTTCCTTTTGGTAATTTGTGCATGATCTGAAAATTATCTATTTGTGGAAATGGGTGATGGTTATCACGGCAATGATTTGAAAACGTTGAATCCGTTTTATTTTTCAAAAAAGATTGTTGGTGTTCTTTAAATCTTGTCTTGAACGATCGACCAGTCTGACCTATATATACTCCTTTATATACAGGACAAATCAACTTATAAACTCCTGAACTTTCAAATTTTGAAGTGATATCTTTAGCATTGAATAAAAATCCTGAGAGTTTTGTCTTAGGTTTGAAAGCAATTTTAATATTACATTTAGGTATGACATTAAATGTAATATTAAAATTGCTTTCAAACATAAGACAAAACTCTCAGGATGAGTAAATATATATATATATATATATATATATATATATATATATATATATATATATATATATATATATATATATATATATATATAAATTATTTATTCGAAGAATAAATAATTATAAGAGATTATATATATAAATATATATATTTTATTTTTTTAAATTTTTTTTTTCTGCTTTATTTTGTCAATTTCAGCAGTCCCTTGCAAAAGAAGTAATTTGGGTTAATTGATAACCTGGGGTTTTTTTGAGCGAGAACAGAACGATCAAAAGTTGGGTTAATTTGGTTAAAATTATGAAAAGTCAAATATTTTTGAAAAGGCATGGCATAGCTTTGCGATAATTTAAATATTTCTAACTGAAAGAAAATTTTGAATTATAAATTCGAAATTAATCATCTCCCCAAGCTTTGAAGGTTCCTGAAGGATTTTTGCTTTTGCACAGCCCCTACAAATTGATTTATAGTTGAAAACTGTATATGAGTGCAGTTAATGTTGATGAAGTGTCTTTTGATAGATTTTAAACTACTACACCTGTAATATTTTTTACTTGAATTTCATCAATTCAGTTGACATCATCAGGAAATAACCATTACATCGTTTCATACTAAATTATTATTTTCAATTATTTTTCTGTATTATGGAGTATGAATGAAATAACTCACTTGACCGTATGAATAAGTTGATTCCATTGGTCAATAATTTTGTTTTTCGTGAAGATATAGATAGTTGATTTCAGTCTCAATTTCTCATGGAACTTGATATCTTTTCTGGGACTAAGGGCACTCTGGTGCATCATTGGAATCACCTTCGTATAATAAGATTCACAGGAATTGAATTGCCTACCTACGTGGGATATCCTCAGCTGTTCTCATAAGACATTCCTCAGGTATTATATTTCAAAATGATAATGTATGCACGTGTGCAAATCAGCTGGTATTAATATGACCTCTTTCAATCAGATAATAATGTATATCACTACGGCCTGTTCTGTTTCTTACCTTCAAGAATTCAGGGTAAGATTTTTCGCATAACGTATGCTAGAGGTTGTATATCAAAGAACGTAATCTATTGATTATTGTGAATTGTTTTTCGGGACAGGGAGGGTAAGCTTGGGAATGAGAATATGCTAAATGAAAATTTAATCATTATTGATAATGAATAATTCGGTACATGAATAATTTTTAGCAGTTTGAAGTCCTATGAAATATTTTTCTCTTTGTTGATGATTGTAGTATAGTTCGAACTAGTAATAACTACAAGCCTTGTAAAACAACAAAAATGTAATATTATAAATGATAGGTCGTCTTTATTTCGAATTATTTTTCAACGAAATTAATGATAGTTGGACATGCATCATCAGTGTGATTTGCTTGAGTGTGTTAAGTAATCTATAAAAACAGAGTATTCAATTTCGTATTTTTTGTGTGGGGGTATAGAGTTTTTTCATTTTTTTCACATTATACTGAATTATTTATCTCAACTGATTTGTTTTCTTTAATGCTTTATCTTTCATTTTATTCTTCAAGAATATGAAATCCTGTTCATTATTTATCGTTTAAAAAAGTTATATATTATGTATAATATATAATGCAAACTATTGAATATTTTAAACCGTTGATGTATATCTATATCTACCCATATATACATATATATATATATATATATATATATATATATATATATATATATATATATACATATATATATATATATATATATATATAAATATATATATAATATATATATATATATATATATATATATATATATATATATATATATATACATATAGGAAATTGAAAGAGTAAAAACAGTCAAATATTTAGGTATTATGTTGGATGAAAAGTTGAATTTCAACGAACATGTTGATTTGATTTCTTCTAAAATCTCAAAGAAAGTAAATTTTTTGAAAAGAATTGAAAGAAATCTGACAACATACGTAAAGCTGTTGCTATACAAATCAATAATTATGCCACACTTTGTATATTGTTCCACTTTGTTATTTGGACTGAGCAAGGAAAAAAATCAGTTACAAAAACTGCAGAATAGGGCCATGCGAGTAATTTTGAAATGTAATAGATATACTCCAATAAAAACTATGTTGAATACTCTAGAACTGATGTCTGTTAGGCAGAGAATAGTCCTCGCCACTTATATATTCATTTATAAAGTTAAAAACCGACTGCTTCCAAATAATGTGATCAAAAATATAACCTGTGTCAGTGACGGCTACGACACTATAAATGCTAATTGCTTTTACATGCAGGTTCGTCGGCTTGCTAAATCTAGAAATAGTATATTTTATGAGGGATTCAATAGATTTAATAAATTGCCTAGTGATATAAAAAGTAGTAGTAGTTGTAATGTATTCAAGCGTAAATTAGCAATGTTTGTTTTAAGTAATATGAAATGTTAAGCCGAAATGTCTAGGCTTCTCAGCAGATGTAGATTTATGTAATAGCTTATGCTGAAATAAACGATATTATTATATATATATATATATATATATATATATATATATATATATATATATATATATATGTATATATATATATATAAATTTTAAAATACGCTCTGAAAGAGAACCGGATCAAAAAATATAAAGTAAATCTTCTTATTTTTTCTTCTTTCCCAAGAATGTATTATTTTTACAATATTTGCACTTTCATAAATAGCTACCAATACAATATTTGTCACATCAGACATCGCGCACTAGACCTAACAGAATAAAATATTTCGGTTTGATTTCGAAGAGCTTTTTTAAATATTTTAGTCTCAAAGCGGAATGAAAAATGATAGTAATCAAGATGGATTTTCAAATATCAGATATGTGTCCACCGATCCTGATGATTCTTGTCTGGTCAGGAAAGTGGGACAAAGTGAGGAAATTATTGTATCGGTCCTTATTTCGTGTGCAAATTTTCAGAATAATCAGACGGCTTAAAGTCTGTAAAAATTTCGTTTATAACAATATACCTAAAGTTATCTGATTTGTTTTATTCTGATGATCCTGATCAGGCTATTAGGACAAAGTAATGATATTATTATATTATCGCCGATCCTTATTGCCTGTTCACATTTTCAAAATAATGAGTCGGTAAATGAAAGTCAAGCTGAAAAAGCTTATTAGAAAAACAAATATATTAGTAAACCTATGGAATTAAATATAATAAAATATAAAAATAACTCAGAGAAATATAAAATTGAAAGAATTGTCTGAAGTTTAAAGAAGCATTTGAACTATTGAATATTGAAAACGGATTTAATGAAAAATTAAACAAAGTTGGGAAATCTGAAGTAGGTTATTCCAGTGTAGTGTAACTAAGGTTATATTATGAATGAGAAAGCTCACAATACTTCTTTCATTAGAGCTGAATAGGCTGAAGAATTCGAAATTTATTCGAGTAGATGAACTTAATTTTTAACAAGCATTTATTAGCTGTTATGTAAGTATGTATTTTTGATTTTCACCCCTTCAAAAAGTTGGATTGATTTGAAATTTCGCGCATTTATTAAGGACTGATGAAAATGCAACAATTGAAATAGTTTTTTTTAATATCTTGATCACGACCTTCAGGATTAGCTATTTTCCAAACCCGATACTCTATTGTGCCAAGTATGTTTTTTAGTTTGAAAAAACTGAAAAATACTCTTCAATAAAAGATCAAACTAAAAAGTAGAAAATAATTTTCAATAAAATAAAATTAGTGTAACTAACAAAAAAATTTCTTTTATTGTAGGAAAGGGTGGGGTAGTTGTGTCAATTGTTATAATGTTTTAATAACAGATATTATTGAAAATAGAGTCATGATGAAAATATCTTAGGTAGCACCCAATGCTCTTCTACAATAAAAGAAATAATTTTGTTTAAACTGTAACGTGTCAATTTCCCGCTTAACCGCTGCCACTGAATTCTAAATCGAAATGCCGTGTTTCACAGATGAACAGAATCGAGCAGTTCGGGATGACCTGCGTATTACAAAATATCGAGATAGCGTTGAATTTCCACGTGAAACATGTAATATCGTTCTCTTGCCAAATAACTGTAGAAGAAGTAACATCGTTAAGTATTAGAATTATATTCCATATCTATTGAACGACTATTCAATATATTAAAATGTTGAAGTATCTGTGGCGTCTGATAGACGCCACCTGCTCTGGAGTTTAAAAAAAAAACACCTTGGTTGGAGTTTAAAAACCACCTTATCTGGAGTTAAAAACCACCTTATCTGGAGTTAAAGAAACCACAGCTGGAGCTACCAAAAAACTAGGGACAAAGATAGGGCAGAAGTCAAGAGTACAATCCACCTAGGAAATTAAATAATATAAAAAGAAAAGATAAGTCTCAGTACATGTAATAAGAAAATAGTAAATACCTTCATTTTATCTTGTTATTACTGAGAACAAACTAGAACCCATATATGTTTAACCAATCTCCCTGCTAGCTCGGGCAGAAATAAATCTTAAAAGGGAGAGTGGTTACATAATTTTTTTCTTCTCATAACTTACCGTCTAGATTCAGAATTCAGTGGCGGCGGTTAAGCGGGAAATTGACACGTTACAAAACACTATTCTTAATTTAAATTTATTGAGAATTTTTTTCTATTCTTGAGTTTGCTCTTTTATTGAGCGTGTATTTTAGTATTTCCAAACAATAATTTATTTCTTATAACATTGAATCATGATTTCAAAAATTGTTTTCAAAAATAAAAAAGCCTACAAAACTCCAAAAAAAAAATATCCAAGAGATAAGTATTGCAATTGAGAGATACACAACATGCAACTAATTCCTTAATATACGGATATAAAAAAAACACCAATGAAAATAATTTAAAATGTACCCTATTGATAAATTTTAATTACAGTACGTTGAATTTGCATAAATTCCCAGCGAGGGAACATCTGGTGTGTCCTTAGAAGGAAATCGAAGAGGGTTTTAACTGGGACCATCTGTCTTCGACTATATCTGCTCTCGTTCAACCCGTTCAGGAAAGTTCAACGCAAGAATTAAATCAAGGAATCACTAAAACGAAGCAATAGTTTTCACGAATTTCAAGTAAACCTGGTACAATAAAAAAATTTTGTAGGAAGGAATTTTTTTCACTGTTTATTATAATAAATTGATGAAAGAAGCAACTTTATATCTTTGTATATTTTTTGAATCATGAACAAAAATTATCTAATGAATAAATAATAAGTAGATTTACAGTTTTTATCACGTTTCATCTGTTTTTTTCTGTTCTCTAATTACATAAGAATTACAAAATACCATAACTCTATATACGTATAAATAAATATATGTATATATATATATATATATATATATATATATATATATATATATATATATATATATATATATGCATTATTGGAATAATTCACCTTCAAAAATACAGAAAGGTAATAAAAATTATTAATTAGGCTTTATTGATATAAACCTACATATTTCGGTCAAATGTGCCATTTCCAAAATGAAAATATGTTACCTCAAATAAAAGAACAAGGAATATCAACATGTTGAAACATAATGTTATAAATTTTAATTATTAGGTAAATTCAATTTGGAATATATAGACATAGTGATAGTGTTATCATAAGAGACATATATATATATATATATATATATATATATATATATATATATATATATATATATATATAATATATAATTTGAATTATTGTTACCTAGTGTTCTATATGTTTATCTTTGAAGTGATTGGGTTTCTAGGTTAAGTAGTAAAATGAATATATTCTATATAAATAAACGTTTCTGCGTATTGGCCGTATATAATAAACTATTGACATTGAGCGTCTATATGGTTTCCTTAGTTTCGTCTAGTCAAACTAAAGAAACTATATAGACGCTCATAAGACTACTTAACCTAGAAACCAAACTTCACTTCGAAGATAAATATATATATATATATATATATATATATATATATATATATATATATATATATATATATATATATATATATATATTTAAAGATTACAATACGTTGGGAAATTCAATAGAAAAATAACGGAGTTACTCTTTATGAGACTTAACGACATGGAATTCCCATTTATCCTTCAAGCGAGAAAATTCGACCGAGTTATATTACCGTATTATTATGTTATATAATATGAATAGCTTTCAAATTTCAATAACCCTTAAAAGTTGTTATTTTATTTTATTATGCCTGTCTAATATATACCTAATATGTAGCGAAAATAACTTCCGTTTATACCGTACGAAGAATTCATTAACAGTACCTAAATCAAAGGCAGATAAACTATCCAAATCAGGATTCCTATAATCATATGGTGATTGTAACAAAATGGTATATATATATATATATATATATATATATATATATATATATATATACATATATATATATATATATATATATATATATATATATATATATATATATATATATATATATATATATATATATATATATATATATATATATATATATATATATATATATATATATATATATATATATATATATATATATATATATATATATATATATATATATATATATATATATATATATATATATATATATATATATATATATATATATATATAGGTAAAACACAAAGAAATTTCGGAAAAAGAATTAAAGAACATGAATGCTTCTTCATAAACAATAAGATAGATTCTAATTATTCCAATCATTTGCAACATGCAACTCATTTAATAAAGATTTCCATATTGTAGAGAGAATAGAGGATTGAAATTAAACTTTTGGGAAGCCCTAGAAATCATCAGGTATAAGAATTTTGATCTATTATTGAACGAACAAATTGACTTAAATCATTCTCCTCTCCTAAATATATTTAACACCTGATGTAGTTTGACCAAATTTTCTGTAAGAAGTACCTACCCTCTACCCTAATTTGATTTCTTGTTGTAATCGTTTTTGCCTAGGTACTAAAAATTTGATGTAAAACTGAGATACCAAGATCAGTATTCATTCTATCCGAAGAAGCCACCGTGTGGTGAAACGCCACGTCATAAAGTCAAATATAATAACCGTCACAATCAACCAAGTGTTTTTCTAATAATACTTATCTTACGCATTTATTTTAAATTGAGTTATCATGAAAACAAGAATGTGTGAGAAGAAAAACCAATATATTCTCATAACTGAGATTGAAGTAACCAACATATAAAAATAAAACTCAGTGCTTTTCATTCGTTCAAACATAGGTTGTTTACTATTTCATTATCGGAAACAAATTTTCAAATCGAAATTAATACAATCAAATTATTAGCCACCAATAACAATTACAATGAAAGTCTTATCGCTAAGCTCATTGGGAAAAAACGAATAAAGTATCTGTTGCATTCAATATACCCCACGTAAACTAGCAATGAAGAACAAAAATACTTCCCAATAAATTATGTACCGAATTTGAGTAGCAAAATTTGTAATAGACTATGGAAAAATAACGTTCAAACAATTTGTACGAATAAAAGAAACTTGAAGTAATTCTTGGTCAATAATAAAGAAAAATCTAACATCGGAGAAAACATTGGTGTTTACAAAATATTTTGCGACGAATGTCCTGTTTTCTATATTGGACAAACAGGAAGGAATATAAAATTCGTGTTGAAGAACATAAAAAGTCAATTTTACAAAACAAAAATACCACTGGCTTCTCCGAACATTGTATAAAATTTAATCATTTCCTTGATTTCAACAAAACCCAATTGTTACATTCAGGTAACAAAGGAAAGCGCCTTGACCTTCTTGAAATTCTCGAAATAAGTTCCGCCTATAATAGTTAATTACCCCTTGTAAACGAACAAATTGATTTTCAGATATCACCTTTGCTTTTGTCTGTTTTATAAAATAAGAGGTAATACTAACGTGTCAATTCCCCGCTTAACCGCCGCCACTGAATTCTTAATCACAGATAAATAGAATCGCGCAGTTCGGGATGACATGCGTATTACGAAAGTTTCGAGATAGCTTCGAATTAACAGGTACAAGATCGTTCTTTCTTTTAGCAAATGGTTGTTGAAGATACCAGATCATTAATTGTTAAAATTATAGTCAATATCTATTAAACGAATAGTTTATTGAAATTTATTAAGTATCTGTGGCGTCTGATGGACGGTAAGTTATGAGAAGAAATATAATTATTTCGTATAAATGCATTTCTTGAAAATCTGAATTGATTCCTTATTTCAATTTTCCGCCATTTCATTTTTTTTATTTATCTATATTAAATTATTCATCTTTCAATATTGAAATAATCATCTAACATTTCTTAATTTAAAACATTTTTACTTTATTTGCTTATTTCATTCTCTCAATTTAACACCAGATTTTTGTAGGCTAACGATGGCAAATTTCACGTGGTCATATCTTATGTTCAGTTTAATGTTGGAACATATACTGTCTTTCTTAGCATCTTTGCTTGAGATAAATCTAAATGTTATTTTGAATTGGCCATCGATACCCTACAGATATTCTTGGAACATATTAAGTTTGAGATTGTATGTTGATTTGCCCCGAATTATTTTAGCCACCTTGTTTGGAGTTCAAAAGGAAACCACGTTGTCTGGAGTTTAGAATTCACGTTGTCTGGAGTTTAGAATTTACCTTGTCTGGAGTTTAAAAAACCACCTTACCTTACCTGGAGCTAATATTCACCTTACCTGGAGCTAATAGTCACCTTATCTGGAGCTACCAAGAAACTAGGTACAAAGGGCAGAAGTCAAGAGGACAATCCACCTAAAGAAAAATCTCAAACGTCGATGGAAAATTATATATAAAAACAAAAAGATAAGTCTTATTCTATGTAAAAGAAAACAGTAAATACCTACATTTTATCATGTCGTTATTACTGAGAACAACCTAGAACCCATATATGTTTAACCCATCTCCCTGCTAGCTCGGGCATAAATAGATGTTAAAAGGGAGAGTGGTTACATACTCTCCTGTAGTCAGTCATGATAATGAGTTCATAACTCGAAACATGTCGACTATTCGTTACTGCTAAATACAGTATCTAAATATTTTTATATAGTGAAACATAAGCCAAGTGTTTTTTATTTTAAAGTTTATACTTTAATATATTCTCATGTGAACCTGATAAATAATATCAGTTCGTTCCAATAAATATAAAATTTAAAAATTTTTTTTCGTTTTCATGTAAATTTTCAATAACGTCGATGGAGTTTCCTGGAGAATCAATCAATCTACCAATAATTACAAACGTGTTAACAAACCGAACCGTTATAATGTTTCAGTCATCCCCCTCATAAAAATTCATCATTCGTATTGCCATAATCGATACATTTGAATTAAAAAGTGATCTGTCTATGTAAGTTATGCCGCACGCAACTACATTGATACACATAAAATTATATGTCAACTTGTCAGGAAAATGGAAAATTCGTCGAGGGACCATTACGTATCCACAAATTGTAATTAATTTAGGAGGTCAATAGGCAGCCCCCTCCCCAAAATTCAGCGGGGTGACCGTTGGGTTATCTGAACTAGGGATCGCCAAATGGTAAAATTCGACAACTGTCGGGCATTAACACTGATATTTGTTAAGATAAGTCCGACTATTTTATATTTCAATAATTATTAGGGCATTTTTCCCCGCGGGGTATTTATTAACTTCCACCCTGTGGACATGAATATTCATTGGCTTATTTGTTAGGAAAAATCGATATTTTGTACTGTGAACTCGGTTGGAATAGTTCAGTGTATTATTTCAGTATCATTAAAAATGAATATAATTCAATATTTATTTCTTCATTTACATTTTATAATTATTTTATTACGTTAAGTATGCGAGTCCACTTGAATGATGTTTTATAGTCTTTAACACTATTTACATGAGCGGCATTTAAATATTTTTTACACAAGAATCTCTGATAGATTTTTTAACAACTGATATAACATAAACTCACCAATAAGTTGTTCTATTTAATGAAATGCATGAGTTTTATATTTGGGGCAATTATTGCGTTTTAAGAAGACAATGTCAAAAACATAATTTGTCAGATTAATTATGTGACAAGAACAACTTCCATCCACGATAGCAGCCACGAATCTTCTAACTAAATTTTGATTTATTCAAAGAAAAAACGATTTTCAAACTTCAATTACCTGTTATTGCTAATACCAAATAACCAAGTAAGCATAGAGCACAGGCAAAATTTATTCCAGAATTCCAAAAGGTATATATATATATATATATATATATATATATATATATATATATATATATATATATATATATATATATATATCACAGTCACCAAGACTGTTATTGCTAATAAATATCAAAAAGTTAAAAATAGTTCACAGGCAAAAACAATTCAGATAAATAATATATATATATATATATATATATATATATATATATATATATATAACTTTATAAAGAAATAAAAAACTAACTTTTCACAGGTTAAAATAAAAATCTATTGAGTAAACGCGTTTCGTCATAACATTGACTTCATCTCGTACTAAACTATGGTATTACAAAACAATCTATTTATACGAAAATTGAACATAACAGAGGGTTACTTAGAGAAACTAAATAACAATAAGCAATTCATTCTGAGCTATTAGTAGGTACCTACATTGAACAAATTAAGGAGAGGAGAAGGGTTTACTTCAATCTGGTCGTTAACTAAATTTCCGGAATTTTTATATTTATTTATGTATAGGGATTCCCAACAGTTGGTTTTATGGAGACTATTTTCAAATTGTAATATATTATAATTGTGATTAAAGGTATGGTTTTCTTGAATAAGATGACACGCATAATTAGAATCAGTTTTCTGCTTAATATAGCTACGTTGGTGTTCGTGTATTCGAGTTTTGAAATTTCTAATTGTACGTCCTATATAGAATTTTTCACAATCGTTACAGTCGAGTTTATAAACACCAGTACGTTCATCTCTATGAATTTTTTGATTTGTTGTTTTTGATCAATTTTCCAATGCTATTATTGGTTTTATATGAAATTTTGAAATTTTGTTTTTGAAAAAACAATTTCAGGTTTTCGGAAGTTTTGCCCAAGTATGTTAAACTGCTAAATACTCTACTTTTTTCGGATATAAGTGGGTAAATTTCTGAAATTGCCATTTTGTATTTTTTCCTCTGAATGAGGCTGTCAATCATATTAGGTGAATAACCATTATTTACTGCCATTTGTTTAATTATATGCAATTCCTTCCGAAAATTAGCTTCGGACAACGGAATTTTGAAAAGTCTATGAATCATACCATGATAAGCCGCTAATTTATGTGAAAAAGGGTGTAGTGATGTGTTATGAATTGTAATATCTGTATGAGATGGTTTATGAAAAATTGAAAATTCGTGTTTGTTGCTTTTTCTGGTAATAGTTAAATCTAAGTAATTAATAGAATTATTCATTTCAGTTTCTAGAGAAAATTTAATACGAGGGTGTATGGAATTAATATAAGTAATGAAATTATCCAATTGTCTATCTGTACCAGTGTAGCAAACAATGACGTCATCAACGTATCTATACCAATAAAGAAAGTATTTACTGCTGAAGTGGTTCATAATAGTTTTCTCTAAATTATCCATAAAGATTTCTGATAACAGAGGGCTTAACGGATTTCCCATAATCAAACCTTCCTCATTACTATAACACACGTTGTTGAAACTGAAATAATTTTGTTCTAAACAAATTTCCAGTAAATGAGTAATATCTGACTATATATATATATATATATATATATATATATATATTACATATATTTATTTATTATATATATATATAAATATATATATATATATATATATATATAGGTATATATATATATATATATATATATATATATATATATATATATATATATATATATATATATATATATATATATATACTGAATTGCCTGTGAACTATTTTTAACAGTCTTGGTGAATCTCAAAAAAACTGGATTTTATCAAAAAGTTGACGTTTCACCACGACATTCGTGGCTTTTTCAAAACTTTTGAAATATTGAAATTTCTTTGACATTAATTGATTTGAAAAAATTTGAATAGTTAAAAATTTTTTGGCTGTGGCCGTTCTCTGTTATTTATTACCTGCTATTCAGTCCAATATTAACATTCAAATCTGTTATTATTAAATGGCAAGGGAAACCACAGAAACCTTTACCCACGTAATGTTCGAAATAGGTTCAAATTATTTCAATTTTGAAAAGTCAAAGAATAGATTACTGTTTATTTTTTTCAATACGGTTGTAGCCGTCTTCAGTTATTAATTTCGTGCTATTTAGTCCAATATCGACAGTCAGGTTTGTTGATATTACCTATATTATTTTTGAACTATTTAAATTTTTTCAAATCAATAAATGTCAAAGAAATTTCAATATTTCAAAAGTTTTGAAAAAGCCACGAATGTCGTGGCGGAACGTCAACTTTTTAATAAAATCGATTTTTTTTTGAGATTCACCAAGCCAGTCATTGCTAATAATTGTCAAAAAATTATATATATATATATATATATATATATATATATATATATATATATATATATATATATATATATATATATATATATATATATTTATATATATATATATATATATATATAAATATATATATATTAAATGTATATATATATATATATATTATATATATATATATATATATATATATATATTCATATATATATATATATATATATATATATATATATACATTTAATATATATATATATAGATATATATATATATATTTATAAATATATATATATATATATATATATATATATATATATATATATATATATATATATATATATATATATATATATATATATATATATATATATATATATATATATATATATAACTGAGATTGAATTCTTGCACTTGGTGAAACATCATAAAGAATAAAGTATAAACTGTAAAATAAAAGCACTTGGCTTATTTTTTAAAATATAAAAAATATTTAGATACTGTATTTAGCAGTAACGAAAAGTCGACATGTTTCGAGTTATGAACTCATTATCAAGACTGACTACAAGACTCCCAGTTCCCCCCCCTCTGGATCCGCGCCTGCTCCGAATAAAACGTGCGATTTTTTCCGCAAACGGTGTTCAAACAATAGAATTAAGATGATATTTTTAAACAGGATTAGATGTAAAAAAAACGCAAAACTAGACTGCTTTGCTCACTGGCTCTGTAGATGTAAAGGCAACACAAATTTGACAATTCAACAAAATAATTGTCAGAAACATTTAAAGTCACTTATCTACGCATTATAGGACTGTGCGTTTTTAGTAAGTACCCGAGTATCAAGAAATGTATTAAAATATATAAAATATTTCTTACAGATTACATTATGTCGGATTCGGAACCCAACTGTACGCCGCCCGACGTTCTTGATAATGACGTCAGGGTACAACATACTTTTTTGTACGCTCACGGCCGAACAAAAAAGTAAAAACAAAAGGACGTCTATGAAATCAAACTTCAACATTGAGAACTGAGGTCGAAAGAGTCGTCATTTTTTGACATTTGCGGAAAAAAACTTATGAGGGTTTAGATGCGGAGTTTTGGGCAATTTGAGAAAAGAAATTTAAGAAATTATATCTTTTCAACCGTGAATCTTAGGACTCAGGGTCCAAAAAAAAGGTAGCAAATGAGCCCAAAAAATTATGGTGCTTTATGTGCCGAACACCCTGTATAAATATATATCAGACATGTAAAATTTTTCCAAAATGGTGGTCTAGGTGGTCTAAATCAGATGAAAAAAATTACTCCTGCATCTTTTCTCAGATACACTGTAATAGTATCTATTTTATGAGATGAAATAAGAGTAAAAACATTTAGTTCCCCAACAAAAGTTACGTTATTCATTTCATTATTTTGAACTACACGAAAACAAGGAATTTCTATAATGTATATAGAAGTTCAAAATATATAAAAGTAAGCAAGGATATGGATATACAAGAAACAAATAAAATAAAGTACCTTGGAATAGTCATAGATCGACACTTAAAATGGAACGAACACGCAAAGTACCTGGTTCAGAAAATGAGAGTCTTGTTGTATAAATTCAAACATATAACAAAGTTCATAAATAACACAAAAAATTTAGAAATACTTTACAGTGCCTTAGTGCAGTCTCTAATCAGCTATGGAATATTGGGATGGGGAGGAATTTATGACATCCACCTGAAGCATCTAGTTGTGATGCAGAAGTGGCTGTTGAAGATTATATATGGTAAACCAAGATCTTATTCGACTGAACGACTGTTCGACATTTCTGGTGCCCTAAGTATTAGGCAACTATATATTATGAAGGTTGTTATGAACGTTTATACAGGGAAACTACCAATAAAAAAAATCGATCATCACTACTCAACTAGGAAAAAAAACACTTATGGAAGACCACGTTGCATCAAAGCTATAGCTCAACGATCTAGCGCTTACCTTGCCCCACGAATTTACGACATGATTCCACTTGAATTGAGAAATATCAGAAGATATAATGGTTTCAAGACTAAGATAAAAAACTGGTTGAGAAATGAAAAGAGGGATATATTACGAGAAATTGCTGCACTGTGTGAATAAGGGAAGTATGGAAACTTCTATAGACACAGACAAAACTACCGATGGAGACGACAATAGGCCCGATTTAGGAATGACTACCGATATGAACAAACCAACCCAAAATATGGATAAAAAAGTTACAAATATATAACTGATGTTATACAGCATGCGGAGCTCGACTGTGTGAGAATATTGAGGCTTCATTTATTGCTAGATATAGTCACGTACAGATAAATTTTTAGGATGTTATACTGACAGTTTGGACATTTTTGTTGAAAAATAAGATTTTGAATGTGGCTTGGGCCACTTTTGCATAACTTCTTTTTTGGTTGACTTTCGAAAAAAAATGATTTTGATGCTAAATAATTCACTTAAAGTGTTTTTATTCATTTTCTTCCACGCCGTGACCTTGAAAAACATCTTGGTCTTCTTCATCACGTTCATTGTGGACCAGTTAACGATAAAATTCATGGTATACTGGTGAAATATAGTCAAGCAGGGATAATAAGTCTTGGTGTTTTTTTCTTGTATGAGCTTGAGTCCTCCAAACAGCGGAAGAAGTTTTGCCATTTCCTGGAAAGTTTGCTTGCCCCGTTTTTTCACATTAACTTTGTTAAATGAAACATATTCGTTATTCGAATACTTATACTGGACAATTCCAGTGTTTTCTTCATAATACCGAAGCCACTGTGTGGAATCCTGTGTACATTTTCATCAGATTCTGTTTTTTTGCGATATGTTAATGCTTTCTCTAGTTCTAGTAGTAGTCATAACAACTAGGTACTCTGAACCGATTTTTTTTCTTGGTTTTAAGAACCACCTGCACCCAATCATTAGGAACAGAAATATTTTCATAGTATTTTTTGTTTTTTTCAATTAGACCAAAGTCTTGAGATCGTTTGGAAGGTAAGAGTGTCCTGATACTAAAAATTTATGGTCAATTTTGTCCAACTTTGTGGTCGCAGGATGAGGTAATGTAAGCAAAAGGGTCGCCGTTTTAAAATTTCTATTTTGACCACTGATCGCTGTACATTATTAACTTTCTTGTGGTAACAAAGTTTTTTATGTTGTGTGCAATATAAGAACAAATTTTCTGAGGACCCCTGAGGAATAATCTCATCCGACATGTGTACCTTGCTAGTTTGATGACCATGAATCCCGAAACAAAACGTCTAACAGTTGTCTTTTGTAATACGCAACTCTTGTTGAAATGATGGCATATTATTGCACTTTTTCAAAATAAAGTTCAATTTAAAGGAAAAAAAGTACGCCATGAAAGTGACAACAAACGCACGCAGTGAAATATGCGTCGCAATTGAATGCAAAAGCGGCCCAGAAGTGGGTTGGGTCAGTCTCGCTTTCGAGAATATCAACTTACTGTGAGCGCAAACGTGAATTTATATGGTATAGTCTGTCCAGTCTTAGTTGGCGTGTACGTCACAGTCGTGCGCAAATAACGACGCAAGGTTGCCTACCCAAATAAATAAAATTCGAAATGGTCAAAATTCATATCTGTCGTAAGTAATTTTCTGAAGAAGTAGTTATATAGTGATAGTGACCGGATCATCCATTTCGACAAATATTCTGTTCTTAACATATCAAATCGTATGTATCTCTCAAGAAAAACTAACATTCCGAGTAATGAAAATAAGTTGAATGATTTGTTAAGTTGTCATTTAATTGAAAAATTTGCAATGTTGTCGGACCCTCTCGACCAACGCGCCGGTAATCGGCATTCCACGTTTGACAGTCGCCGAGTAACCTAGAAGATTTTGTAATTAAATTTGATTTATCGATCGATGAATATGGATTCCATATAGATAGACACTTCTGGTAGGGAATAATGGTCAATTTGAATTTACCGCTAAAAATCCTCGCCATGTCAAACATGCAAAATATCTCATTTTGTTGAAAATTCGGTTAGCTATTTAGATTTAAGATTATTTATTACGTATGGCAACAGTGTTCACGATCGACGTCATATACAATTGGTGACGTACACGCCAACGGTCGCTGGACAGACTATATCTTGTGGTGAATGGTCGAAATAAGCTTAGGCCGGTATAGCACGATTGAAATTTGATTTATTTGTAGGCCATTTTTGCTCTTAACTCAATTTTCAACACATTGTGGCTTGGGCCACTTTTGCTCTAAGCGCCTCATACATCTGAGCACCAGATTCTGAAGAAGATAAGCAACCGATGATTAATCTTACAAAGATATTCGAGGAATTTTGAAATTGTGTTTTTTCTACTATAACTTCCTTTATAATTCCATTATTAAATATTAGAGCACAGAAATGACAACGCGAATAAAAGAAGTAATTTTTCATCGATATCATTCATCATCCGGGGCCCCCATTTAAAATATCGGAGAATTCACATAATTTCAATTTGTCCGAATTCGCACAGAGCCATTCGAGGAATGCCCGACGATATTACGCACAAGATATAAACCGATGCCGTTTGTAATGCTGAGAGAAGGGAAGCAACCCCAATTACTACAAATCATCCACTTTTTTCGATCTCAACCCTTTCCCCCCGATTTTAATTGTTTTAAAACACATTGCCGATTTCTGAACGCTGAGTTCAGAAGTTGGCAGAACGCTGGAAGCATATTTTACGCGAAATTGAATTTCCGGTCGAATTTCGTAAATATAGAGATTATTTCGAATGATGATTACTCGGCGCGAAACATTGCATCAGATATGTTGATGTAACTTTGAAGGTGTTTACAATTCATTGAGGATAAATTGAAGATTTAATTTCGTATATTTGACATTTGCCGATTACACTGCTCAAGAAGAAAAATGTTTTTTTACTAAGAAATAGTATCAGTGATGTAACTATCTAGATCCGCAAAAAATGCTTGAGCAGCAGAGCTCCGTCGGTAAGATCGTATTTTCCCTTTTTATGTTTTTTTTGACATACCTACACATTCTTAACTCCCAGAGCCAAATCAAAAAGGCTGTTAGGATTAGCTAACCTCTCAAAAACTACGAAAAAACATAATCTCTATTTAATTTAGAAAAAACAATTTATACCACCAAGAGGGACATTTTCCTAACGCTTATTCAATCTACATACAAAATTATATCCCTTTGACTATATTTGAAGGTTGTCCTTCAAACCCTGATTTTCCTTTATATTTAATTTTCACATCTTCTTCGACCAGTTTGAAAAATGTCCTCTCAACCACTTTTCTGGCATCCCCTTCGCCAAAGTATTTAGAGATGTCATAATTTCAAGAATTTACCTTAAATATGAGTTGGATGGGGCCTGAGAAGCAAAGCAAAAAAAAATTACATTTGAAGACATAATATATCTATATCTATCTATCTATATATATATATATATATATATATATATATATATATATATATATATATATATATATATATATATATATACACAAATAGAGCAGCATTATCGGTATAGCCCTCATATATCGAAGCAGCCGTTGACACGTGTTTCGGACTCTTTGGTCCTCATCAGAATGGCGTTTTTCTAATTCAGATGGCCTGTTATTGCTAAAAAAAACAAGTCTACCTATATACAGGGTTATTCAAGTTATTCGTATATATATATATATATATATATATATATATATATATATATATATATATATATATATATATATATATATATATATATATATATATATATATATATATATATATATATATATATATATATATATATATATATATATATATATATATATATATATATAAATATAATAATATATGCATATAATAAATAAAAAAAAATTATAGGTAAATCAAATTCATGATATTAAATTGTCTTGAGAAATAGTAGTATAATTTAGGTAGATACGTTGTTAAATAAAATGCTGCTTGTTAGAATATTTAAAATTAGGACTATTGATCTATAAATCTCATAAGAAAACACCAGAGTATGCAGGATGTTAATATTTCAATTTGGTACCGCTAGAAATACGTTTTGAAATTACCTAAAAGAAGGCTTGAACAGACTCTTATTAAGGAAGCCTTTTAGATCTTGTAGAATTTCAAAATTATTTTTAAGGCTTTTAGAATCTTTCATATTCTCATCTTAGTACACTTTATGTTAACCCTGACTTGTCCTATACATATTATTGTGATTTGAGGATCAATAAAGGCTATTATTATTACTAATATTAACAGGTTACGATATTGGTTTATTTTGGGGTTTCTTTTCTGCAAAATCTTCTATTATATTCTAGATTAACCAGTATTATTGAAATATTAACTGTGTTGCAAAAATTTTAAAGCTGATCTGGTGTTCCATTAATATTTAAATTTAAATAATGATCAGTATCTACCTAAAATTTTAACAAAATTTGATCTCTTTTTCATGTAAACAAACATATCTGCCTTGTGGAGTCTTCGTCTGCTCTTATGGTAAAGACGGAACAGAGTGCATCGTATTTTATGCAAAACAATTTCCTTAACATAACCATTCAGAACAACATTTAATGTTTCGTTACTTCTACACATCCCATATATTTATTCAAATCGAGATATAGACACATTCAATGCACACAATAAGTCGAGTCTTCGTCATGATTACATCTTTCTCGTAAGACAACAGGAGGAGAACGTCGAGAAAACAACAGGAAGTGAGTGAATTCATGCGATTATGATCAAACATCTCAATATCTATACTATTCATTGACTGAACAAACACAAACACTTCCTATCGAAAGTAATATATCTTAGCCGTACAATTAAATTCGCTCTAGGAAAAATTAAAAATCCGTCTAGTGTGTACAGACGTCAAGCTGGTATGATCTCATGACTATAATAATATTGATTGTTCGTATAATATGGTGGATTGAGTGTTGCAACTACTTTCTTTCCTATTGGAACTTTAAGAGTTACTCGAGTGGCTCGAATTTAAAATCGGTACCTTGGAAAACATCGTTTGGGTTTTTTTATAATTAGCGCCGATATGAGATCGAAATATTTGTTTAGAAATGGACGAAGGTAATCAAAATCAGGTCATCAAAGCTGTTTGTTTAGATATCGCTCACAACACTTATTCAAAATCTTTATACAAAAAACTCAATGAAACAAAATATCTATGAAAAGATTATATGAAACAAAATATCTATGAAAAAATTATATCGCTGCATTAGAAAAGCAGGTTTTCATAACGTGTACAGTGTAAACAATCTATTCATTCAATCTTTTGTTCCAACTTTTGTTCCAAATCCAAAAAAAAATTGCACCCTCAAAAAAATTGCACCCTCTATGGTGTAAACAACATTTATTTTTCCCCGGGGGGTCAACCCTCCAACCAATTCAATTTAAAACCAATTCTATCCAAGATATCATAAGAAACCACGTACTTATAAACTTTCAACCCTATTGCTACAAAATTGCGCCCTTTATCATGTGAACAAAATTTATTTGCTCCTCCGGGGGTCAACCCCCTACTAATTCGTACCAAAACCAATTCCAACCAATATATCATACGAAATTACCTACTCACGAACTTTCAATCCTATTACTCTAAAATTACGCCCTTTATCATATAAACAAGATATATTTCTCCCCCCAGGGGGTCAACCCCCGAACCAATTCGAACCAAAACTAATCCCATCGAAGATATTTTTTGAAAATACCTACTTACAAACTTTCAACCTTATTACTCCAAAATTGCGACTTTTACCTTGTGAACAAGATTTACTTTCACCCCAGGGGGGTCAACTCATTACCAATTCGATCAAAAAATTATACTTTGTATCTAGAATTAAATAAAAATAATAGTGATAATGAAATTAATTATGATGATTAAGTTTATCTGAATTTAAATTTTTTTCACGAAAAATTAAGGTTATATGGCATTTCAAAGATTTCAAATAGAATTAAATAAATAATAGTATCGTGCGCGATAAAGAAAGGTTTTTTATATGTTATAATTGAAATTGAAAAAATATATGAATTCACTAAGCCAAATTAATATGCAGAAAAATACAAAGATGCTGCTAAAATTAATATAATGAATAAGCTTCATGTAGATACTATGATTTTCTATAAATCTACAACCTATATCTTATTCATAACATGCTGTAAGAAGGAAAACTAAAAACTCACTGGAGTGTTAAAATATAGATCATTTTTATAATATTTCATTTTGAATGCATAATCCAAGAATAAATAATGCCCTAAATTAGGTTCTGAACTTCTGAGATGTTTCAAAGTCAAATTCTTATAAAAAGGGAACTTTATTTTTCACTATGAAATGGCTAGATACAATATCGCGTATTTTACACTTTCATTTCATGAACTTCATTATATTTAAACTAATACATGAAAATGATATCTAAAATATAATTTTCATAAATACCATTTTTCGAGATATATATATATATATATATATATATATATATATATATATATATATATATATATATATATATATATAGATATAGGTATATGTATAATCGACTATACTAATTGTATTATCGAATCTGAATATATTTGGGTATGTAGTCAATGAAAAACAGGCGTACTCTTTTTCTTGAGCTCTAGCTCAATTGCTTCATTGTGGTTCATGACAGTCATTTAATGAGTAATTTTTGAAAGTGTGAAGTTTTTGTTTCTTTTGACCGTAATTGATTGTTGGCTTTTGCCACTTGACTATGCTTCTGTTGTGTTAATCATGTTCGATATTGTGTATAGTTTCATTTCCAACTGGGAACACATCCTCAATTTGTAAGTTTTTGTATTTTTCGACATTTTTCGGTGTTTTTAATTTTCTTGACATTCTTTACAGCTCCTGAAGAAGGAAAAATATATTTGCGAAAGCTAGAGCTCAAGAAAAAGAGTACGCTTGTTTTTCATTGACTACATACCCAAATATATTTAGATTCCATTATATATATATATATATATATATATATATATATATACATATATATATATATATATATATATATATATATATATATATATATATATATATATATATATATATATATATATATATATATATATATATATATATATATATATATATATATATATATATATATATATATATATATATATATTTTTATATATATATATATATATATATATATATATATATATATATATATAAAAGAAGAAGAAATTAATTATTTGTTCACCTAGGCATTTACATAATACACTAAAGTTATTAACCATATAGGTGTAGAACACGTCAAAGTAAAATTAAAAATTTTAAAATTAAAATCAAAAATTATATAATTTGAGAACAACAAAAAACCAAAGTAAAACACTAAAAAATACATGTACGTGTGGACATAACAACTAAAAACTCACAACATGAAAGAGTCGTTCAAATACTCCTGCACCCCGTAATAGGCGTTTTGAGTGAGAATATCACATGACCTACCCTTCAGCCGCCTTGGAGGGAGGTCGCTTATATTATTTGGAAATGATTTAATGAATTTATTATATATTTCAAGAATACTGTGCACCACGTTTTTTTGCATTTAAAGCGATCGCTTTTCAGGTCACCTTTGTTTCTTGTATTAGGTAAGCCCGTGATTTCTAATATTCTCTTGGAACAAGTCCGGATAATTTTTTATGAACATTATAGCCTCGTATATAAAAAGACTATACAAAGTGAATATTTTTTTACTTGAAAAAATGTCTCTATATATATATATATATATATATATATATATATATATCAGGGTACCGTGAAGCACATTTAAGTAAAATAAAAACATTGTTTTGTCCTTTTTAATATGAACAAAAAATCAGAAATAACTACCACAAGTTCATTATTTTAATATTTTTCTGAAATGGGTAAAAATGTGTTTACTCTGAACTAATGATAATTATTAATGAATTATCTTCTCCCAAGTCATGAGCCAAACTTCAGTGTCAGTTCAAAGGAGTAAAACATAAAATTGTTAACTAATAAACTTAATTAACAAAACTAAATTTGATTTTACTACGTTTATTATCACAAGTTGATTTGTCCTGTATGTAAAGGAGTATATATAGGTCAGACTGGTCGATCGTTCAAGACAAGATTTAAAGAACACCAACAATCTTTTTTGAAAAATAAAACGGATTCAACGTTTTCAAATCATTGCCGTGAAAACCACCACCCATTTCCACAAATAGATAATTTTCAAATCATGCACAAATTACCGAAAAGAACCAAACTTACTTACTTAGAATTTTTTAAACTCAATAATAATGCAAAAGATATCTTGCTGAACGACCAGATTGACTTGATATATTCTCCTATATTTAGTGTATTTAAACAATAATGACTTTTCTAAGAACATTGTATTGTACCAATTTGTGAAATTCACTCGATTAGCCCTTCTTGAAATATGTTCCTCTTGTCTATTTAGGTACCTGCAATAATCCTTTTCCACCCGTAAGCGCAAATCTATAATTATTTTGTATTCAGTTCTTAACTCAATCTGCCCGATGATGGTCTAGTGACCGAAATTGCAATCGCAGTGTTATATTTTTCAAAATATTTTGTGATAATAAACGTAGTAAAATCAAATTTAGTTTTGTTAATCATGTTAAATTATCACGTAGTAACGACGGATTCCATCAACTATTTAATAAACTTAATGTTGTTAATACACATGTCAAATTCACCACGTCGTGATAATTTAAAAAATTCAGTTATTCTGACTTGAATCACACATTGTCGAAGCCCAACTTTCTCACAGAAACCGGTTTCGATTCAAAATTTGTAGATCAATACCTACGCGTAAAATATGGGTGGTGCATTCCGTCAGAGAATTTTGCATAATGTAATAATTATTGAGAATTGAAGCGGCAACCCCCGAATTAAAAACGTATCATTTGAAACCAACCCTCTTACCGTTAACCGGTTAAGAACAACGGTGGATGACAGACGAATTTTATTGTTGCAATACGAGACTGCGAGAAAAAAATAAGACGTAATCGAAGGGTGATGGGAATGGGGTGAAATTTTTCTTCGTTCGGCTTTTCCACTAGTGATTTACATTTAAATAATATATATATATATATATATATATATATATATATATATATATATATCTATATATTAATATATTTATAAATATTAAATATTCATAGTATATATCTTATATATAGTATAGTTATATATATATATATATATTATATATAATACAGGGTGATTCATTAAGAATGTCCAATCTCTGAACTGTAGATTCTAGACCTCAAAATATGATGATTCTGCTCAACATGCCTTATGCAAATATTGCTAGTTTCACATATATACGTGAAGTATATATATATATATATAGTAATATAATATTCTATAATATAATATATATATATATGATAAACTGGTTACTCGGGATAACTCCAGTTGACTCTGAGAGTAGGCAGTTGGAACTCACAGGTTGACAGGAAGCCAGGTACGGTGGCGGAGTAGAGGTTTAGAACACGCAATCGTATTATTTCCGATTCCTCCTAATTCGATTCGTGGATAGGCAGATTTGAGAGGCCACGTATCTGAAATTATTTTCCCTCTAATATCTCTGAAGATGGATTCGCAAAAGGAGCGAGTAGAGTTCCAAGTTAAAATTTTAACGAATGTTTTAATTTTTTTTCGACACAATAAATTTTTTTATGTTTTCACAATTTCTCTTTGAAAATTGGCAATTTAACGTTTTTTGGCATGAGGAAATCATAATTTGCACTCGCCTCTAAATTTTAACATTGCTAATAGAGGCGCTAGCTCTACACTTGTTGTGTTTAATTAAATCAAAGTAAACTTTTTTTGGGCTAAACTTACAACTAAAATAATAAAAAAATATTAAAAAGCGTTAAATTCGACAAAAAAAATTACTCTTCTTTGATTCGTGTAACTCAATCGGTTATCGAGTTATTTGCTTCTAAAAAGTTCAATAAATTTTAATTTTTTCATAAAAAATTTTATTATTCCTTAAATATGTAACAATAACAAATTTGTGAACAAAAATAAAAAACTTCAAAGCAAATGCTCAAAATGCCCACCACACAGAACGAAAAACGTACGTGAATATAATGAATAAAACCATTGAGATAATGTATTCGGACATCAATTTTCAACCGATGCTCAAGTTCATTGATTCAATGTATTATTATTGATTGCTTGATGTTCAAGTGATTATATCAATCCCCGAGGGGCATTGATTTCATCACCTGGATTTCAAAACAAAGTACATTCTACTAATGACCATTGTGTATCAGTCAATCAACATCCAGCATGATATTAATGTTTTCTGTGCATCAACCGATCACCTGCAGTCATTGAATTATGAGATCCAGGGACATTGACTCAATCAGCGATTACATTGATTCCTAAGCCATTGCGCACAAATGACTTTCGGAAACATCGTATTCAATGTTCGAAGACGTTAATATAATGTAAAAATCATCAATCTGAGCTACTGGTTATGTTACTTTTGTTTTCACATAAATGAAATAGACTAGACTTATATATATAAAATATCTATATATATATATATATATATATATATATAGTATATATTATTATATATATTATATATATACTATATATATATATATCTATATATATATATATATAATATATTATATATATATATATATATATATATATTATATATATATATATATAATATATATATATATATATATATATATTATAATATATATATATATATAGTAATACTATATATATATATATATGATAATAATATATATGCTATATATATTATAATACATATATATAGTATAATATATATATATTAATTATATATATATATAGTAATATATATATTAATATATTATATAGTATTATAATATATAAATATAATCTAGTATATATATATAATTATATATGGTATACTATATATAGTTGGACAGGTTTATAATTGCAATAGGGAAAAAATGTTCTATATATTATTGCTAATGCTCCAAGCAAGTTATGATGGATCTGCCTCGAACCGAGTACGTTGCAAAGATAAACACAAACAGACAACAAGAAGATGCAATTGAATTGAAATATATACATATTTATTTTTTCAAATATTGACATTAAGATAATTGTGTTACGTATAACAATTCCTGGATTAAGCGCGAGGTTCAAAAAAAATTAGTATGTCAATAAACGACCAAAAATAATTACTTTCTGGGAAAAACTTAAATTGGAAACATAAAGTAAATATTTAAAAACAACTATTAACATGTAACCGCTCTATTATAACATTGAAAAACTTATATTCTAATTCCATCGAAGTATGTATATACTCTCCTTGGAATTTTGTGTATATCTAGTTCGCGCCAATACGAATACAAAAGATGTGAATTGAAGTTATCTGCGAAATTCAAAATGCTATATATCCATTTCTTCAATTTCTTGTGGTGTGTTTTTGCCAAAGATGATATGAAAATGAGTGCTTGTAAGTTGAAAATTTTTTGGTATGCATTTTTCAGTAAAATATCGTTCTTTACAACTTTGTTGGTGGCTTCCTTCATCTCGCCCCAGGTCTAGCTAGAATAAAAATATATATATGGTCAAAGATGAAAAAGGTGAATTCGCAGATTTTAGAAAACTGATTTTCTTTTTTTCATTTGAGACTCTAACTTTTTAATGAAATGCAGTATGTTATGACTATTAAATGATGTTCACGAAATATGTATCAAATTATTCTAGCCTGTCCATTTGATTTCATAAACAAATGAAAAAAAAGTGTTTCTCTTTCGAGCCCTGACATAGAGATAATATATATCAGCTCTTTTTGAACTACTACTACATTAGCATCACGGGGGGTGAACACTAATATCACTGAAAACTACACAATCTACACAAGGCAGATACTTACTTTCCTCGATTATTTTCGATTTCCAATAGGCCCTAGTAAATTACTCAATCGTCTTGTCTTTGACATGCCTGACAGAAATGCAATAATTTTTTCACAGTTTTTGAGAAAAAAATTATCATTTTCGTTCTTCATGGTTGAGTCCATATCGATCTAGAAGTAAAGTTATATTATAATAGTTATAGTTGCAACTATAGCTATATTATACCATATTGAATGTAAAATAGGTAATACATGAAATTATACAAGATAAAATTAAAATCATGAAAAAATATACTTGTTGACC
>JARQZK010000009.1:140000-172500 GCA_030704885.1 Cynegetis impunctata | reverse complement strand
GGAGATACTCCTTGCAAAAAAGGAACGTCTCAGTTTCGGCTTTGTCTTAACCTTGTTATAACCCTTATTCTGGATAGGTTTCTTTGTAGTGGCTTCGCTTCAAACTTTTAATACCTTTTCAATTTACGTTTCAACCTTCCAGATTTCTCTTCATCAACTGACTTTTTTTCGATACATTTTTCCGTGTGACGCCGCCTCCTATCGTAAACCTAAATTCCGGACCAGCTATAGATCATTTAGGACAATCCCTAGCTTTTACCCCCCCACTAATTGAGAATTGCATTAAGACCGTAAATTTCGCGACCAGAGACTTCTGCGTCTATTGTGTGTGTGTATTTGTTTTTCGATTGTCGTTTTGTTATAGTCGTGAAGAACTGACGTGATTCGTCAACCTGACGCTCCTGGTACTCCTTTGAAAGAAAGGAAAGATAATACTCTTAAATCCTTCATAGTTGCGGCTTTTTCCTCGAAACATTTAATTTCAGGGCTTGTTATAACCTTTTTTTCTGCATAGATATCTTTATAGTGACTTTCCCTCAAGCCTTCAATCATTTTTTAATTCATTTTAATTAACTTTCTAGATTACTCTTCATTAATAGACGTTTTTTTCAATCATTCAATGATATGAGCATACGACAGCCATTCTGAAATTCTAATAACCTATGGGGCGCCCCCTTCTAGGGGGCCGCGAGCACACTAAAGGACGGGCGCGACCATGAGCAAGCGAAAATATCATTAAAAAAATTGATTAACCACATACACATACATACAAAACAAAATACATTTCGACATAACATTTAATAATAAACTTATTAAAATCAAGCAACTTTCTAAATGAAAACATTCTCAATCAAATCTTACTTAATTAAACAAAATTTGAATAATTATTAGTGACTTCCTTAAGTCTGTCTTGCAGAGCTTCGAAAAAAGGCTTTATATAAGAAAAATAAACTCTTAGATCTTTATCTATATTTAGCTGAGATCTATATTTTGTCTTCAAAGAAGGCACCTCAGAAAATCCAGTTTCACAAAGATAAGAAGTTGAAAATGGTAAAAGAATGCGAAAACCCCTTGTTTCTAGTGCAGAAAACTCATCACCTAATCGTGCCCAAAATTCAAGAAGTGATAAGCAATAAAAATGCACCGGATTCTTGTATTGACGATAATGAGGATCGGTGTTGCCAAATGTCTATGAACTTCCGTATTTTCGGTAATTTGTAAGGCTTAAAATTAAGATCGTAGTGTAGAGCCGAAAAACTCAAAATAAATTACTATTGCATTTTATTGTATGAGGGGAGCGGCATGAAAATTATAATTGAAAATTGGGCAGCAAGCACTGAAAGGTTGAGATACGCTGACATAGATATAAAAAAGTCTTTAGATAAAATAAATTCAAGTGACATTTTTCTCTCAATTAGTATATTTATTATATTCTCAAAGTCCGTTACTCAATTTGATAAATCAGCTACTTATCTTGATGAAAAAAAAAAAAAATTGCTTCCTCAGCCTGCAATTCAAAAAAACGTTTCTTCACCCTCCAATTTATTTCGCGACGAAACGTCCATTTCCCGATCGTTTTTCAATACGACTAATGAAGAAAATAATGAACCTGGGACAAGGAGATACGAATCGTTGATAACCATCAGACGCGTAACGTATAAATAGTTCCAACGACTAACCCTGTCCACCTGTTCGATACTATTGATGAACGCTGACGTTTCCGGTGTAGAAGTTGCCGTTTCCGCCTTACAAGACAGTTTAATTCCCTCTAAAAATACAACGGTCTGGAGGAATGTTCTGATGCGTCCGATGTATTGATTATAGGTTGTTGCAGGAATACCCTTTTCTCTTTCCTACATTTCCGGCGGATCTTCCCATTCTCACGTGCGGAATTGACATACTTATTATTTCGAATGTACTACTATATCGTTATTGATGCCTTTATAGATTCGAATTTTAACCTGACTGTGTAACAAGGGGTCGAATTCGTTTATTCTGCTTTAAATTTTGAGCGACTATCAGAGAAAAGAGAAAGCGTATAACGTTCCTTAAGTGAAAGGGCAAGTGGCTTGTAACAATTTTTTGAAAACAGTATATTTTCTTAAGATTCTAGTCTGAATTACCACTAGTTGAGCATTGGTTAGTACTCATGCTATTCTTCTATTAAATCAAATCAAAAAAATAGCCAAACTATAGAAAACTATTTCACAATAATTAGTCGTATTTTATCTTATGAAATACGTCCTACTGCAGTGCATCGAAGGAGAAGAGCAGTCAGGTGAGGAAGTAGTTTTTCTATCTGTTTTAGACCTCCTAGACCACGATTTTCAAAAAAAATTTCATGTCTGATATATATATATATATATATATATATATATATATATATATATATATATATATATATATATATATATTTTTTTTTTTTTCTTCCCCGGTACATTGGCATCTCCAGCGGCTCCCATCGGATCAAATGAGCTGTAAGATGGTTTTCGTTGCAGAACAAAACTATCAAAATTTGGTTAAATTTTTCCAACCTCCGCCATTTTTACGTAAATATTTCTTTTTTCATGGTTTTGGAAAAATTTCCGAATTCTACAGCTTCTGCAGATTCAGTTAGAGGATTGAAGTTTGGTACATACAGGGTGTCCCATTTTGGTTACTTTTGAATGGTGTCTCCGTTATTTTTGAAGATAGAGGCTTGCAGTTTTCGCGACACTGTGCTACTTTTTCGTGAAACTGAAGATGCCGTCAACAGAATTTTTATAGCTCTTTTAGTTTTTAAGATACTAGGCATTTTGGGATCTTTGTTCTATTGATTTATGCATTTAATTTCAGAAAATTGTCATTTATTTGCGAGTTTCTGAGAAAAAGTTAATACTATCATATATTTTTGAGAATGTAAAAAAAGACAAATTTTATAGTCTATAAATATACAGGGTAGGTATTCCATTTAAAAAGAAATAACTTTACTCTATAACTCGAAAATAGTAAATATGTAACAAAAATTATATACACCACTGTATTCTACGGAAAAAAATCTATAAGAATTTTATATTACCTTTTCGATAAGATGAAGGATAACGGCGATACGATGGGGATACCAAAATACAACATTTTCAAAAATGCCCTGTATCTTGAAAACTAAAAGGGCTATTAAAATTATGTTGACGGCATCTTCCGTTTTACGAAAAAGTAGCACAGTGTCGCGAAAATCGCAACTCTCTATCTTTAAAAATAACGGAGATACCATTCAAAAGTACCCAAAATGGGACACCCTGTACACTGAGATTATGTTGACTTAAAATCCTATTTTCGTTTCAATTTTTTTCAACCTCGCTGCATTTCGTGGTGGCTATTCAATTCGAATGGCATCTCGATCTGCTATCATTACGCGATGCACTTCGTGAAATTTTCTCACAATAGAGCGTTGAAATTTTGTACGTGGATTATTGATATTGAGATACGTTCCTCCGTTGGTTTCAACTTTTTTTTTCAACCACGATGCATTTTTAGCAGGTTTTCACTTTGAAAACCTTTCGTTTCATGACTTTTTGTGATGCTTGGCACCAAAAACTCAATTTCATATATATATATATATATACATATATATATATATATATATATATATATATATATATATATATATATATATATATATATGAATATATATATATAATTATATGAATATATATATATATATATTATATATAATATATATATATATATATATATATATATATATATATATATATATATATATATATATGTTCATATGTATGTATGTATAAGTTTATGTATTTTAGCGTTGTTTACACGATAACGGGCGCAATTTTGAAGCAATAGGGTTGAAAGTATGTAAATAGGTAGTTTCGCATGATATCTTGGATATGATTGTTTTTGGTTCGAATTGGTTGGGGGGTTGACCCCCCTTGGGGGAAAATAAATCTTGTTTACACGATAAAGGTCACAATTTTGAAACAATAGGGTTGAAAGTTTGTAAATAGGTAGTTCCGCATGATATCTTGGATGGGATTGTTTTGATTCGAATTGCTTGGGGGGTTGACCCCCCTTGGGGGGAAATAAATCTTGTTTACACGATATAGGTTGCAATTTTGAAGCAATTGGGTTGAAAGTTTGTAAGTAATTATTTTCGAAAGATATCTTGGATGGGATTGTTTTAGTTCGAATTGGTTGGGGGGTTGACCCCCTGGGGGATGAAATAAATCTTGTTTATATGATAAAGGTCGCAATTTTGGGGTAATATGGTTAAAAGTTTGTAGGTGGTTATTTTCGAAAGATATCTTGGATGAGATTGGTTTTGGTTCGAATTGGTTGCGGGGGTTGACCCCCTGGGAGAAGAAATAAATCTTTTTTACATGACAAAGGGCGTAATTTTGGAGCAATAGGATTGAAAGTTTGTGAGTAGGTAGTTTCGTATGATATATTGAATGGGATAGGTTTCAATGCGAATTGGTTGGGAGGTTGACCTCCCAGGGAAATAAATCTTGCTTACACGATAGAAGGCGCAATTTTGGTACCATATGGTTGAAACTTTGTAGGTAGGTAGTTTCGTACGATATCTTGGATGGTATTTATTTACTATATGAATTGGTTGGAGGGTAAACCCCCCCGGAGGAGGAAATAAATTCCTTGCGATCAAGGGCGCAATTTTATAGAAATAGGGCTGAAAGTTTGTAAGTAGGTACGTAGTTTCGTATGATACCTTGGATGTGATTGGTTTTGGTACGAATTGGTTGGAGGTTGATCCCCCAGGGAGGAAATAAATATTGTTTACACATTAGAGGGCGCTTTTTTTTAATTTAGAAAAAAAATCATAATTTAATGAATATATTTTTTGAACTGGATATTCTATGAAAACCTGCTCTTCTAATGCAGCTCGCTGCGATAGAGTTTTTTTTCATATAATGAATTGTTTTTTCAATTCGGTTTACAATTCAAACGTGATTTTTCAAAATATAATTCTATCCGTTAGAATCTCATCCGACGTGAAGCATTTTGCACGAAAAATACGACATTAGTGATGGAGCTCTCCTGCTCACGCCTTTGCGCCTTTTTTATAGAAAAACGGCGAAGTTACAACTTACTCCGTGTTAGGGGTTAATTGTTCTATCGAGTATTCATAAAAATAAAAAACGAGAATACGGCACCTTGCATCATAAGTGATTATTTGCAGGGCCGGCCTAAGGCGAAAATTGCAAGTGTGCTAGACTCAAATTTTATGCCCCTGCTGGGGGGTATGGAATTTTTTGAAATTTAAGGTCCAAAAACACAGTTTTTATGCAATTTTGCGCCTTGTAGAACATTAAATTTAAGTATGACAATTTGATTCATTATTGATCGTCTTTATATGTTCAGTAATCTTTCTTGTACTATAACCACTAGGTATTATGTCAAATAAACTAACGAAAGCTTAACTCTTCATTGTTCTTGTGAACATAAGAGAGTTGTTCTTTACAGTTTACTGAGAATAATTATTTAAAAAACTTAGGTTTTTTGTCCAATACTAGTCCAACAAAAAATCTTCCACTTTTATCGGAATCTGAACCTGGGCCATCATCCAGAGATTCTAGATAATTGTATTTTCTTTCATGTAACAACCAGAGATAGTATTAAAATAATAATAATAAATAATGTTTATTTGCACAACCAAAATAACAGTTTATCATAACATCAAGAATGTGAAATAAAACTTGACTCTATAGGTAGGTAAAAACTAAAATATTCAATTATATCACCAGGAAAAACAGAGATTCTATAAAAAAAGCCAGTCTACCTTACTTTTAGGAGAGCTGTTATACGTCAGGAAAATTCAAAAAATATAATAACTCATTACGTTCAAATCATTCAAGCAGAGTATTCATGTTAATTCTTCTTTTAGTTCATGTTGTTTCTTTCAGTTTCACTGGTAAGTACTTAGTTTTGTACATTATACTCAAATTTAAACTTGATGTAGGTAGGTTATGTACTGTTTAACAGAGATAATATTGTCTTCAATCGAAACACAATAAACCACTGGAAAATACGAAGTCCAAAAAACACAAATTACGAAGCTAAACGTTCGAAAACTCAAAATGAAATGAACCAAAAAAACCATTACAAACAATGTAAACAATCCGTTAATGGCTCAAGCTCTAGTACCGATATTAGCCGTTCTGGCGCTAAGATCTTAATTTCAGACGCCAATTGGCTAGAAAAGCAAAGCTGGGGGAGGGGGATAGGAAGAGTCACAACACTTTCCGCGTCCCGCCACGAGACGACTGTTCTACTGACCTTGTACCTTGGTCAAGGGTACCAGACTTACTGTATTTCAGAACTTATTGGTGTAGCCGGGTAGATCTTCGGTTTTACATTGAATTCTAACTGTAATAGTTTTAAGACAAAATTCCTTCTATAGTCGGCGGCAAATCATTGGAAGCTTGGGATGTTTAGCTGTGTGAGTTCATTTTTCAATCCACAAACTGATAACGACGCTGGGCGAGGGGTGTAGAGGGGAGCGTACAGCTGTTTAGTGTCCAAGCTTCCAATGATATGCCGGCGAGTATAGTTTAAATATTTCTGGCCCAAGATTTAAATCAGTTTCTAAAAATTTTTCAAATTTATTATTTTTTTTATACAAAAATTGGTCAATTTAATGTCCCTCCTTGGGTGTGCGACTGCATACTTCGCACACTCCTTAGGCCGGCCCTGATTATTTGTTACAAACAATATTTAGGTATTTCTATAGTATATAATGTTGTATAACTGGATACTGTCTAAATAATAAACATTGAACATTTTAGATTTCAACTGTTTATCTTACTTCGTACTTACAATCAACATTAATACTTTGAAATAACAATGAGTTTATTTCTATACCTCTAAAGTCGAAATGAAGTCTTGTAATTATGTCTTTCTTCTACCTTATATCTTACAGTAAATAAATTTTGAATGATTTTCTTTATAAATAAATTCAGTCGTCATCTGAATTATAGCTAACACATCTTTAATGTGCTAACATCTTACATTCCACCCAATCACCTTTATTTGAATTTTTATACGCTAAACTACGTATTCTGAACTCAAAACCTTTTTTTAAAATTCTTAGCAGTCCACCTTTTTTTCCGCTGATTTTTATCTCCTTTTTTTTATTCATATACCATTCTCAATTTAATTTTTTGGGAAGTGTCCGGTTGCAGGTATTCTTTTGCGCCTGTTAATCGTTTACCAAGAGACAAACGAATTGCGGTCAAAATTTGAAGCAGGTAGAAGGGTACTTAGGTGTTTTTTTTCGACGACTGAATTGCGGTCAAGCCCTACGTCCCGGGGGGTCTTGGATGGTTAATCTTTTTATCGTAAATCTCTATACATATCATGTATTAGGCGGTTAACCAGAAATATGGTAATAATTGGCCTAACGATGTTGTTGACAAAAATTCAAAGAAAAGGAGAATGATAATCTGTCTCAAAGGGAAGGGGTGACGTATAAATTTAGGGTAATCACCAAAACATTTTAGTTTGTCTCTTAAATTTATAGAGGCAGTATGGAATTCCAATATATGTTGCGCGAACGTGGCAAAACAAGAGTTTATTAACAACAAAATATGTCAGTACAATGAAAAAAGATATTAGTAGGTATAATTTTGTAAAATGTGTTATAAGTTTAGTGAAGTAGTTTTATGATGTATATACATGTAGATGTACGTCTGTAGTATTGCATAATTTCTATATGTTTTTTATATTATATATATATACAGTGCTTTCGTGATGAAAGGAACAAATTCATTAAAAAATTAGGTTTCTATTTCATGTTAAAATCCTCGGACAGGTCGATTAGTATTTTTATTTGGGCAATTCTCGCAATAAAAATTTTGTATACAGGGTGTCTCATTCAAGAGCTATGGCTTTGTCATCAGTTTTTTTAAAGGTAATACCCTGTATATTATTTCACTTTACAATTCTACGATAAATTCTTATCACTTTTTGTGAACATACCATATGCCTCAACTTGATGGATTCCCAGATTATAACGGAGATAGTGGAGCACCTGGAGATTTAAAATGTGGATTAAAAGTACAAAAAAAAATTTAGGTAAACATTGTCATTAAATCTGAAGAATGAAATTTCACATGTACCATCTGAATTCATTCACTGGTGCTGTATAGTCCGCAGTTTTCACGTTTTTAACGCTCCAGGCACTACACTACTTCATTGTTTAAGAAAATGCAATTACTTGAGAGAGAACGTATTGAAGTACTTATGATGATTGGTTTTGGAGATAGGGTGCGTTCACAAGAAGAAGTCTGCAATCTATTCAATGAAAATCATCCTGATCGTCCGCCAATTACTAGATCGACAGTCAGCAAAATTGAATCAAAATTCAGGAGATACGGCCACGTTAGAGATTTACCTAAAGGAAGACCACCGAGAGTATCTGAAGAAACAGTGCTGAACGTTCTACTAGAAACCCAAGATAACCCTCATACATCCATTACTACAATTTCCAATAATTTCAATTTATCAGTAGGGTCCGTGCATAAAATACTTAAGGTAAATAAGTATCATCCCTATAAAATTAAGCTGGTACATGAATTATTAGAAGACGAATTATTAGAAGACCGCAGAGTACAGTTTTGTGAGCAGATTCTTGAAATTCATAATCAACATCTAAATTTCATTACAAACATAATTTTTTCTGATGAAGCCACCTTTACTTTAAATGGCCACGTCAACAGACAAAACTGTAGGTATTGGGCGACCGAGATTCCTCATTGGATGCAAGAATGCCACACACAGCGGCCTCAAAAAATTAATACATGGGCAGCGATTGTTCGAAATCGTATAGTTCGTCCCTATTTTTTTGAAGGAACACTAAACGGAGAGGACTACTTGAACTTTCTCCAGTTCGAACTCATTCCGGCTTTAGCTGTTTTGTTTCCTAACCCACAAGATCCTGACATACCTAATAACGAGATATGGTTTCAACAAGATGGGGAACCTCCTCACTATTCAATCGCTGTTCGACAATTTCTTGATGAATCTTTTCCCAACAGATGGATAGGACGGAGAGGTCCGATTGAGTGGCCGCCAAGATCACCGGACATAACCCCATTGGATTTTTTCTTATGGGGTTATTTGAAGTCTAAAGTTTATTTGAATAGACCAAATAATATTGATGATCTAAAAGAGAGAATCAGGCAGGAAATAAGACTTATCAGTCCAGAAGTAATTGAAAATGTGCAACGGGAAACATTGAATCGACTTCAAAAATGTCTCGAAGTAAACGGACAACAGATTGAACATATGTAAAAATTAAATTAGTAATTACATTTGTGTGTTTTCATATCGTACCACTCATTACCCACTATCTCCGTTTCTGGCAATCCATCGAGTTGAGGCATATGGTATGTTCACAAAAAGTGATAAGAATTTATCGTAGAATTATAAAGTGAAATAATATACAGGGTATTACCTTTAAAAAAACTAATGACAAAGCCATAGCTCTTGAATGAGACACCCTGTATACAAAATTTTTATTGCGAAAAATGCCCAAATAAAAATACTAATCGACCTGTCCGAGGATTTTAACATGAAATAGAAACCTAATTTTTTAATGAATTTGTTCCTTTCATCATGAAAGCACTGTACATATATATATATATATATATATATATATATATATATATCTTTATAAAAATTAGAATTTACATTTTTACTTTCAATTTACCCTCTTGCCCCTAAATAAGTTTCTAACCGCAGTTCGGTTGGAGATTAGGACTCCTCAGGTAGGCACAAAAATTTTGACCGCAATTCAGTCACTCTCGCAAAATCGACCGCAATTCCTGTGCACCGGTTTACCATGGTGGTGATTTTGGTAAACGTTTCATCTGCGATAGTGAATGCTTGGCTAGGCTTATTATTCTTCTTTTTCACAAGATATCTGTGAAGAGAAACAAGACATAGGCCGAAATTTTGACTCGCTTTCCGAATACCGCAGTTGTTTTCTAAATCTTGAGCTTCAGCTAACTAATTTTGGTTTTGTGTTGCATGCTCTGACTTCATCTTATACTCTCTCGATCTAGAATAGAACAAATTAAATCACATTTCAATATATAATAAAAGTAATTGATATAATTCAGAGTTTTAATATGTTACAAGCCCCAATATATTGTTACAACTAACCGCATAGTATAATTCTCAACATTCAGCGCAATAACTATTCAATCAACTTAGTGATCTTAAAAAGTGTCAACATTAGAAAAAGATAGATTTAAATTTAAATTTAAAATAAATTATAGGAAGCTCCAACTGGAGGATAATAATAAAGCAAACCAAACGTATAAAAAAAAATTTCGGTACTTTACCTGACAAGAATGAAGTTGGTAATCTGACTAGACACTAGCTGGGATGACAATGTAGGAAGCGTTATAAAAGTAAGATTAAGTCAAAGAAATATGACAATGAAGTTTAAATAGCTAGAGGAAACATCCTGGTACTATACTTACCCCTGTTACAACAAGCCCCTCGCTCCCCTATCTTGAATTGGTCACAGTATATGTCAGTTTATTTTGGATTCGAACCATTGTAAGTTGAAACGGGAAACGCTTTTGGGATTAGAGCATTCCATAGATTGGCTTTTCTGTTTAGAAATTCTTACTCATTTTGCTGTGTTGATTTTCTGGCTGTTGGGAGGTGCCAATAAAAATCTGCATATATTGTATGTCAAGTAAATTGTGTTCATGGTTACAAAAAACCTGCCGTGATAACAACTGTAAAAGAGACATAAGTCGGCAACCTTCATCCGATGTTCAAGTAAATGACGGGTCGTCTATTAGCCATACTACTCTCTGAATTGAACTGTTCAATGACTTCATTCTGTACATACTATCTTAATACAAAGATGAATTATAGATCAAAATCTGACAAGTTTAAATAATTACGTTGAATAAAAAACAAGCGTTCAATTGAATTATTTAGTTAACATTAGCCTTGGCCCAAACCGAAATCGAGGTACCCTAATTTTTCGATCAGTGAATTGAATTCAACAGGAGAAAGTAGAGATGAGTTATGTTTTGGTTAATTTATAAGAGATTTGGAGATAATATGATCGGTTTTTGTTTAAGATTGATGAGAGATAAGTAACATTGTATCCAACGATTCGAACAATCGTAAAACTATTGAAGTATACATATATTTGTGTACGGATTGTTGCCTTCGTATTTTGTTTTTCACAGTTAATGAATAAGTGGATTTAGATACATTAAAAAGGAACATATTTTATTCAATACTAGGTGCCGCATTTCAGTTTCTGTCATATTTCTCCCGAATATAATAGATATGTATGTATATATATATATATATATATATATATATATATATATATATATATATATATATATATATATATATATACCCACTATGCAAATAGTTGTTACAGTCACGTTAATTTAACATCACATTGTGCTAATGTTCTTCCCTTTTTTCCTCTTGTTTTCATCACATGCACATCTTCACAACCGCTTATGCCCAGCTTAGGGCTGTTAACTTTTGTGATGTTACAACAGAACTTCTCAGCGATGTTAAAGCGCTGCCTTTTTACATTACTGTGATGTTACTAGAACTTCCTCAAAAGAAAGTCTTTATAATGAACTAAAAGCAACATTTCTGTTACATTCAGAAATGCCTTTTAACATCTAGTACATGTTGATGCAATGTCTATGAAACAACATCTTACCAATGAACTGAATGCAACATTTCAAAAACGATACAGTATATTCTTTTAGATGTTGTATGGATATTACTTAAACCTCTAAATAATATACATCAAACATTCTAGATTACATCCTATAGATGTTTCAGCAAATACACGGTGAACAACTAAAAACGCCGACTGCCGGCCATATCTCAAAAAAGAATCATGATTCAACTTAAAAAAAATACCTCAAGGAAAATGAACCTGAAAAATATTTTTGTGTTACTAAAATATCCGCTAGGGAATGGAAAGAACACTTAAAAACATATAATAAGGTGATTATCACGAAGAAAGAAAAACTAAAGGTATCATTAATATACAATCATAAAGATTTCAAAAGTTGCATTTTTAGGTCACCTTTATTTTGGTATATGTCTTTTTTGGAGATAATCACAGTATTATGATTTCGAGTGCTCATTCCACCCTTAGTGGATATTTTAGAAACTCATAAATATTTTCTAGCGATTTTTCTTTCCAAGAGGTAATTTTTTTTATTTGTACCAATATTCTTTTCTGAGATGTGGCCTACAGCCGTTCTTAGTTGTTCACCCTGTACATTTAAAATGAAAAAGCAATCGAAGATTTAAATAGTATATTAACTATTAATGAATAGAACACTGAAAATTAAAATAAAACAAATTCAGCCTTAAAATAAATATCTTGTCCAGAAAAAGAATTCCAACCTAAAAACAAATATCCTGTCCAGGGAATCCAACCTAAAAAAATATAACCGTGTAAGCATATTACATAACAAGTGTGGAAAGTGATATATGACACATCTTAACAAAAATTGAATTTGTGTGCAACTGTATATATCAAGCTGTAGTTGCTATAACGTAACACGATTTAAAACTGAATTGATAAAGATTACTGATACCTTATAGCTGGTTTACAGAATATTTATTATATTATATATAATTTTTTAATATTAAAACTATAAAAATTTCAAACTATCAAAACTTTACGAATCGTTACGGTATATGAACGGTATATCCCTCCACCCGGAATTTCAATGTTGAATAGCCGATTAAAGTATTAAAATGAGTAGATTTAAGTTTTAATAATTATAATTTTGGAATAAGTACTTACCGATAACTGTTGTTCGTCCATTATAACAAGAAAAATAATGCTTTTACTGAAATAAAACCGCGAAACTGAAAACGACGCTGCCACCACTTATAACCTACGTGCACGCTACGATCCGCCATATATCATATCATGCTTGTCATTGTTTTTTTCGTTTTCTGTTTTCTTCTTTTTTATAATTTTATGAATACATCATTCAAACAGCTCACCCAGTCTCAGGAAGTTACTGAAGAGTAGTTCGAAAGTTGTAAAAGTAACTACAAAATGTGATCATCTCAGAAACATGTTAATTTGTGATATTGCAGTAATGTTCTGTATGTAACATTAGTGAGACCTATACAAATTAACATCGTATGGATGTTTCCTCAAAGAAGTTGCTGAAAAGAAGTTCATAGGATGTGTATATCACTGCGAATTCAAGTAGTATTGTGTACATCTAAAATATGTTTTAATTACATAACATGGATGTTAATGAAATTGGTTATAAAATTTAAACATATAGGAGATATCTTTTTAACGTTTTAAATAAACATCACGAAAAGTCTCTAAAGAGAACATCACAAAATAGACTTATTATGTTTCTTGTTCAGTGGGTATATATATATATATATATATATATATATATATATATATCTATATATATATATATATATATATATATATATATATATATATATATATATATATATATATATATATATATATATATATATATATATATATATATATATATATATATATATATATATATATATATATATATATATATATATATATATATACACAGGATGTTCCTAAATTGAACGTACAAACGAAAAGGGAAGATTCCTCAAGTAAGTTTGAGAAAAAAAAGATCCGTAAACATGGGGTCGCAAACGTTTCGTTTTCGAGATACAGAGTGTTGAAGTTTGAATTTTTTTCAAGTTTTTTTGTCATAGTATCTACACTTTATAAGATATTCAACTGAAATTTGGCATAGATATTACATTTGATAGTTCTTACCACGTGACATGGCAATTTTGATAGCAGATCTACAGGGTGATATTTTTTCTGGAACACTGTCACCTCTTTTCCTCAAGAACTCTTTTTTGGTGAGCAACTGTTAATTTGAAAAAACGTAAAAAGAAGCTTTGTTGTTATACTATATAAGAACAGAAGCTTGTATAAGAGTTGGGGGAGGACATTTTTCAACATTTGCTTTAGTTCAGTCCGTTGTGGTTACTTAGTTTCCTTGTTATGATTTTTTTTTGAGTTTTACGTTTCTTGTAGTAATACATTTTTTGTAATGATTATACGAGTTTATCAAATCTTTATGAATCATCGCAACAGATCAGAAAAATTTCCATAAAAACTAATAATGAATTCATTCACCACACCTGGCCTCCTTATCATAATTTGGATTTTTCCTAGAATTTCGAGAGAACCGTTCGAAATTTTTTTTCTCGAAATCAGTAGCAGATACGACAAAACTACAAGAGAACGAAAAGTTTAGTATAATAACAACAAAGCTTCTTTTTACATTTTTTTTTCAAATCAACAGTTGCACACCAAAAAAAAGTTCTGGAGGAAAACAGGTGACAGTGTTCCAGAAAAAATATCACCCTGTAGATCTGCTATCGAAATTGCCATGTCACGTGGTGAGAACTCTCAAATGTAATATTTGTGCCAAATTTCAGTTGAATATCTTATAAAGTGTAGATACTATGAGAAAAAAACTTGAAAAAAATTCAAACTTCAACACTCTGTATCTCGAAAACGAAACGTTTGCGACCCCATGTTTACTAGACTTTTTTTTCTCAAAATTACTTGAGGAATCTCCCCTTTTCGTTTGTACGTTCAATTTTGGAACACCCTGTATATATACAGGGCTATTCAAATTCAAGTCTATGCCTGGGGATTTCGATAACGGTAAAAGATATAGCGAAATGGTTAAATGAGGGCAAAGTAGCATATTTCAGTATTGCCTAAATCTTTTAATTTTGGGATTTTTTTCAAACAAATTATCTTTTTGCCATTGCAACTTCTTGTACGCTATCCAAATATCTGAATAAAAATTATTAGTATACATGGTATCGTATAAATTGGGCCGCCCCCAACTTTTAATTTTTAAATACGGACCTGTATTTTTTATTGCATTTACTTGAATGCCAAAAGTCATGTTTCATATTGTTGTAGTATCTGAATTACATAGTGTTTTGGAAATATTGAACTATTACTAGTGAAATTTCAAAATTTTCTTGAAATTCCAACTGTAATTAAAGAAAAAAAATCATAGAGTAAGGTATAGAATGCCTAGTATTAGTTCAGTATTTCCAAAACACTTTATGATTCAGATAAAAACGCCAATACGAAACATTACTCTTGGCATTCGAAGGAATGCAGTAAAAAATACAGGTTCGTATTTGAAAATGAAGAGTTGAGGTTGGTCCAATGTGTACGATACCCTGCAGTTATACATTTTATTTAGATATTTCGAAAGGCTACAAAAAGTTGCTATCGAAAAGTGGAAAAATTAAAAAAAAATCTTGGTAAAATAAAAAGATATAGGCAAAAAAAGAATTTCGAAATTTCCGATTTTTCCTGTTTAACTCCAGAACTGAAGAAGCTAGAACAGATTCTTTAAATTCATATAATTAACCTCTGAAATACGCTATTTTGCCCCCATTTAACCCACCCTCTATCTCTTACCGTTATCGAAATCCCCATGCATATAGAATCGAATTTGAATAGTCCTGCATATGTATATAATTATATATATATATATATATATATATATATATATATATATATATATATATATATATATATATATACCGGGTGTCCACGGAAGGTGGCTCGCCCTTATAACTTTTTTGTTTTCGGAGATAATGAAATGAAATTTACAGGATCTGTTTAATACATAAAACTGCGTTTTTTGACAAGTAACTCAACTTCATGCAACTTCCGGTTTCACCGGAAGTGACATAAACTTTCGATTTTTAAATGTGACATTTGGTATATTTTCAGTTTTTTGTCTCCATATGACATTTAGAATACAACCATGTATCAGTTGCTACTTTTTGTAACCGTTGTTAAATTTTTTTTTCGAAATAAGTTTTTATTGTAGAGGGCTATAGATGCGTTCAAATAAATAATTTCGGTCCTAAAATGGCCCTGTTTGCCGTCCAGGGACGTAGATTTGTGGGCGTGGCTTTGTTTCAGTTATGTTGGTCACAGACTACTCGATGATTTCAAATGTTATTTTAATCTCAATAAGATTCTTCATTGAAAGAAAGTTCTAAGGTAATGGGATTTCAGGTTTTTATCGAAAGTTTTCTTTCAACCTAATACCAAGAGTGCGGTATCACATTAATCGTAATAAAATTATCTTTTTTTTTAACCCGACGAGCCACCATGTTGCCATTTCAAAAAATAGTAATAAAAGTTTTAAAATTATACTTCACATAGCTGGAACAGTTTGATCGAAAACAGTGAAATTGTATTTTAACATACATTTTAGGACCGAAATTAGTTATTTGAACGCATCCATACCTCTCTAGAATGAAAATTTATTTCGAAAAAAAAATTAAAAAAAGGTTACAAAAAGTAACAAATGATACATGGTTGTATTCTAAATCTAGTACGGAGACATAAAAACTGAAAATATACCCGGTGTCCCATTTAAAAATAGAAAGTTTATGTCACTTCCGATGAAACCGGAAGTTGCATGAAGTTGAATTACTTGTCAAAAAATGCAGTTTTATGCATCAAACAGATTCTCTAAATTTTATTCAATTATCTCTGAAAACAAAAAAGTTATAGGGGCGAGCCTCCTTCCGTGGACACCCGGTATATATATATATATATATATATATATATATATATATATATATATATATATATATATATATATATATATATATATATATATATATATATATATATATATATATATATATAGTCCAGGAGGTACTAATTATATCTGACCACCACTTCCGCGCCTCACTGTTGACCCACGCCACAGTACAATAATTTATTATTTCTGAAGAAAGTACGATCAAAAATACATTTTCAACAGGTACATAGCAGTGATAAACAAATTTCCTGTATCAAAAAGTTATCATTTCCCTTCTCTTGATCGTATGAAAGCTACTGTAAGGCTATCTTTTTACGGTTACCCTGTAGAAGCTGTACTTCAACATCCGAACCCTTGAACAATACTCGAATTGTCAGCCCTTCGACCCCAAAATGACCAAAATAAATACGTATCCCGCACACTAAGCAAAGTCCTTTTGTCCCAAATATAAAGGTGATGTGTGCTTAAAAATTAATAATTACCCCTGTATTCTAAAACATATAGAGAGTCGGCTATCGACCACATCGCAGGCCATTGTTATTTGGAGAAACCCAGGTAAATTGAATAAGCACCTTATTTGGCGTGTCAACACTGACCGTGCCTCAAAGAAAAACCGATTAATTTTTGATGATAAAGTTTCATTTAACGGGGGTATCAGGCTCGCAAAGAATACCACGCCGTTTTGTGTTTGGTTAACGTTAACGCGCTTCACTTAAGGGTCATTACTATTTTTAAAATCCGGATAATTTCCGTAATTTAGTAGCCTACGCGGAAATGTGGATATTATGGCTTGAGTCCCTGAAGTTGGATTCAATTCATTTTCTTCACTGATTTTTATTCATATTTTTATGATATTTAGACCGGGAGATGGCGACACAAAATATTAGGTCATTTGTACCAGTATGGCGGTTCTTCAGGGGTCTGATTACAAAAAGGCAAAAAGGAAAATGATGGTCATAGCGCTGGCACCGGCTGCCCAATCGCGTGGGCGTTAATCGAACGCGTCGGATAAATAACGAGTGTCGAATAAATAACGAGCACAAAAATGCTTGTATCTTCAGATAGTCGAAAAAAAAAAGAAGTAGGCGGTAGCGTAATGCCATACTTCTCTGGTGTGACTTACAGCCGGCCATACCGACGCGAATACATTAATTTAAATAAAACAAATCAACCATTTGTACCAGGCTTGTTTTTGCATAGCTAATTATCATCGAGTAGCCATTCACGAAAATCACCTTGCCATACTTTTCCGACAATTCCCAATGGCCGCCATACCACTGCAAAGGAGTATTTTTTTTTTCGTCAAATGATTTGTACCACCCTGAAACTTTTTTTAAAAGTTCTCTATATCATCATAAATAGAAGTCTGATAATGCCATACCTGTGGGAGGTGACGAATGTGAACAATATTTTTTCAAAATCCTAAGATTTTATTCGTAATTCGAACGATTTGTACCAGTATGGCGCCACTTATTCCCTCTACTAGAAGTATTGCAAACATAAGAATGGTCACATTGTATCGTATAATTCCCAAAAATCCAAATGCCATAAAGGTACAAATCGTCAAAAAACGTTTTTTTTCACCTTTTAGTTCGAGTTCGACAGTCGTCCGCCCCATGGTTACAATCTGTAATAATTTTTTTTAGGTACAATTGCATACAAACGAAGAGAATACAATGATGCCATGATGTAAAAAATGATTTTACAGTCGTATTTTTCAAACGTGTCAAATAAATAAGTATTTCAAGTATTGCAGCACTTCCCCTACTAGAAGTATGGGAAAAATAATAAAGGTCACATTTAGTCAAATACTTTCCAAAAATTCGAATGCAATACTGGTACATCGTTTGGCGAAAAAAAAATTACTCCTTTGCAGTGGTATGGCGGCCATTGGGAACTGTCGAAAAAGTATGGCAAGGTAATTTTCTTGAATGGCTACTCGACCATGATTAGCTATGCAAAAATGAGCCTGGTACAAATGGTTGAGTTGTTTTATTTATATTAATGAAATCGCGTCGGTATGGCAGGCTGTAAGTCACACCCCAGAAGTATGGCATAACGCTACCATCTACTTCTTTTTTTTTCGAATATCTGAAAATACAGAATAAAGTATAAACTTTAAAATAAAAACACTTGGCTTATGTTTCACAATATATTGTGAAACATAAGCCAAGTGCAGTACACGTGCGACATCTGATCAGTGTAGATGGTTTATCGCAACAGATTCTCGTCGTGATTTTTATTGAATTCTATTATTAAAATCAACTTTTGAATTTATTGTGAATTATTCTTATTATTGGATAGTGCTGAAACAGTTCCAATATGCCTGGGGGTAAAAATCCCCCTGATAAGGGGGGAAGATCTTTTCCTGCAAATATTCTTAGTGAATCCTTCAAAGTTTTGTTAGATGATGAAATGGATTACGAAGGCTGTATCCCTAGTCCTATACAAGAACATCAACTACCGGTGAGTTCGTTCCATAATATTTCGTAAGATCCAGTTAAACAGTCGTCTGAGAAGAAAGAATATACACCAAAAAATTCAGTTTCTGCAAACAGTCAACACTCAGTTCCGCGATCTCGTATACCATCTGTATCTAATCAGTCGAGCGCATCGTCTAATAAAAACTTGAATTCAAATAAATACCAAGCTAATAAATATGCTATATTCGATTCCGGTCCCTTTATTGTTTATATTGAGAGTTCGGATAAAAATATTGGAAATTTTCATCCCATGGCTCTCGGAAAATTAATGTATCGAAATAACAACATTATTTCCAGGGATATATTGGATATCGAAAGGTCGGGTAGAAATAGAGTTAAAGTACTCATGAGAACAAGTAAAAGTGCCAATGATTTTGTTTCTTCAAATATTTTGAAAGATAATAATTCAGAAATAGAGTTAAAGTACTCATGAGAACAAGTAAAAGTGCCAATGATTTTGTTTCTTCAAATATTTTGAAAGATAATAATTCAGAAATAGAGTTAAAGTACTCATGAGAACAAGTAAAAGTGCCAATGATTTTGTTTCTTCAAATATTTTGAAAGATAATAATTCAGAAATAGAGTTAAAGTACTCATGAGAACAAGTAAAAGTGCCAATGATTTTGTTTCTTCAAATATTTTGAAAGATAATAATTCAGAAATAGAGTTAAAGTACTCATGAGAACAAGTAAAAGTGCCAATGATTTTGTTTCTTCAAATATTTTGAAAGATAATAATTCAGAAATAGAGTTAAAGTACTCATGAGAACAAGTTAAAGTGCCAATGATTTTGTTTCTTCAAATATTTTGAAAGATAATAATTCAGAAATAGAGTTAAAGTACTCATGAGAACAAGTAAAAGTGCCAATGATTTTGTTTCTTCAAATATTTTGAAAGATAATAATTCAGAAATAGAGTTAAAGTACTCATGAGAACAAGTAAAAGTGCCAATGATTTTGTTTCTTCAAATATTTTGAAAGATAATAATTTAGTCGGTTACATTCCACAGTATTTAACAAGGAGGCAAGGGGTTATTAAGTATGTTGATGTAGATATTACTGAGGAAGAACTGAAAAGTTGCATAAAACCCTTGTTAGGGGATAGCTTTGAAATATTAGATATTAAAAGATTAAATAGGCGTATCGTGAAAGAAGACAAAACTGTTGAGTTTGCACCATCGTCGAGTGTATTGATTTCATTTAAGGGTCAGAAACTACCCGATAAGGTATCTGTTCTTAATTGCCTGCGGGATGTTAATCCTTATATTCAAAAAGTAGTTCAGTGCTCAAAATGTTTGCAGTATGGGCATACTTTTAATTTGTGTAGAAGTAAGGATCAGCGATGTGTCAAATGCGGATCTTCCCATGAAACTGATAAATGTAGCAGCAGTGTCGATCACTGCATTCATTGTAATGGAAGTCATAAATCAAATGACAGAAAATGCCCCTTCTATGAAAAACAAAGGAAAATTAAAATTAAAATGGCAGAGCAAAACATTTCGTACAAGGAAGCCATTAATCAAGTTGAAAATAGTTTTTCTGAAATTGTAGTTAATCCCTCTTCGAAATCTCAAAATATGAATAGTCAATTATCCATTATAAGAAATCAGTCAAATTTTCCGGATATTCAAAATAAAAAACGTAGGATCTCTCAATCTAAAGAATCTAATACATGGAAGAAACATCAGGAAATTATCTCAGCACCCTCATATAGCAGTTCTAATGGAACTTGTCTTAATTTGTCAGATATCAATGTAAATTCTAGTCCCAGCACGAGTGATGGTAATAATAATGAAAAAATTTCACTATCAAAGGTTGAATTAACAAATTTGATAGTTTTGATTTTCAATGATTTGAGTAGTTCTAAAAGTTCAACGAAAACAGATTCAGTAAATTAAACCAGTTCATCCCTTCTCTATAAATGGAGCATGAACTGAAATGCCTGCAATGGAATTCTCATTCAATTTTATGTAACAAAGGTTGCTTGGAACTTTATATCTTTGGCAATAATGTCGACATTTGCATCATCTCAGAAACATGGTTAAAGCCCTCGGTAGACATTTGTTTTTCTGGTTATAACATAATAAGGAAGGATAGACCTGGTGGCTACGGAGGAGTTGCCATTCTGTTAAAAAATTCAATTTCCTTTGAACAAGTCAACATAGCCCCTCTTGCAGCTTTAGAATGTGTAGCGGTATCCATTAAACTCTCTTCAGGTGAATCCATTTTGATATGCTCTTTGTATTATCCTCCAAACTCTAGATTGAGCGAAAATGAATGGAATCAGTTTTTCTATTCTCTAAGAGATTTTAAATTAACTTTGATAGGGGCGATTTCAATCTACATCACTCAAATTGGGGATCATCATATAACAGTACTCAAGGAAGCATGTTTTTTTTTTTTTTTTATCTCGGGGGACCTACAGTTTGAAGCCGGTTCCGAACGGACAATGGGCTTGTAAACGAAGTACATTACCCAACAATTTATTTTTATAAATAGAACCACTGAATTCCTGACATACACAACACCCAAGAGCAAGGTGGGACTCGAACCCACATCCTCGGCTTACAAGCGGCATACCTTACCGCTGGTCTACCGAGGCCTCGAAGGAAGCATGTTAGTATCCGCTTCGGAACGACATAATTATTTTTCTTTAAATGATGGATCACCCACTAGATTGCAGTACTCTAATATAAACAAATCTGCAGTGGATATTACATTTTGTTCTGAATCTCTGTACCCATTAAGTCACTGGTACGTTGTAGAAGAGACTTTGGGGTCGGATCATTTTGTGATAGGATGTAATCTGAATGTTGAAATAAATAGAGGAAAGTCTTTTACTTCATCTCGACTATTCAATGTCAAAAAAGCAGATTGGTTCAAATACAATAAACTCATGTGTGAATATTCTAATGAACTAATACAAGAAAACTCTTTAGATTATTGCTCGTTTAAAAACAATTTATTAGGTGCAGCGGAACTTATTGTACTTGTATTCCACAGTACAAAAGGAAATTTAACCCATTATTTAGCAAAAATTGGTGGAATGAAGACTGTAAAAATGCATTAACTAAAAAAAAACAAGCTTATAAAGCTTATGTTGCAAATTCCACTTTGAATAATTTTCTTCGTTACAAGAACTACGAAGCTGCAGCTAGACGTGTTATAAAAAATTAAAAAAAAAACTCATGGAGGAGGTTTTGTTCCTCTTTGAATAGATCTTCTTCTATTGAGACTGTCTGGAATATTGTAAAACGAATCAAGAATATTCATACTCCAAAATATCCAGTAATTCAAGGTGATTGGTCCGAAGGTTTCTTACATAAATTAGCGCCTCCTGGGACAGTTAATGACTTTAAAGCGTGGACGTCGCCTCAAAATGGTGATCATATGTGTAGACCTTTCCATTTAAACGAATTTTTAAGATCTCTTAAATCGAACTCTAATACAGCTCCAGGACATGACAAAATACAATATATCATGATTTATAATTTGCCTTCATCTGCTAAAAAACTTTTGTTAAGAATATTTAATCATATTCTGTATACCGGGATATTTCCTGATGATTGGCGTACTTATATAGTCGTTCCGATACTTAAACCAAACAAAAACCCGAATAATGTAGACTCCTATCGCCCCATATCTCTTGGTTCTTGCTTACTCAAAACTTTTGAAAGAATGCTGAAAAATAGACTTGAATGGTGGTTAGAGTATCATAAAAAATTTCCAGTTTCACAATTTGGATTTAGAAAAGGACGTAACACATTCACTAATATCTGTCACTTGACAAACGATATTTACTTATCATTCACGCAGAACAAGGTATTGTTTTCCTTATTTGCCGACATAATAGGGGCTTATGATTTTATTTCTCTAGATATTTTGAAAGATGAAATCATTCAAATTGGTTTGTCCCCGATATTTGCTGATTTGATATTCAATTTGTATTCCAATCGCAAAATATACTTGAAGGTCGGATCAGATTTTGTGGGGCCACGGTATACGAGTAATGGTCTTCCGCAAGGGAGTATTATATCGCCCATTTTATTCACTATATATCACCATCGCTTAGAACTTCAATTTAGAAACTCACCAATAAAAATTCTGCAATTCGCAGATGATATCGCCATATATTCGGTTAACAATTCATTGGAAAGTTGCATAGAGGACCTGGATGCTGCAATGACTATTTTTTCCGCTTTTCTGTTTTCTCATGGACACTCTATGTCCACTACAAAATCAACTGTATGTTCTTTCACAAATAAGCGTATTAATTTCCCCAATTACATCAGTATCGGTAACTATAATTTGAAGCATGATAAATGTGTTAAATTTTTAGGTGTCCACTTAGATAGAAAGCTGTTATGGAAGGAACACATAAATCAGGTTCGGATTAAAGCTGAAAAAGGCTTACAGATTCTCAAATATGTTTGTCACACTAATTGGGGCGCAGATCAAGGCATAGCATTACTTTTCTATAAGAGCTTCATAAGATCTATACTTGATTATGGAAGTATTTTTTATGGTAGTGCGGCAGATACAAATTTAGCTGTACTAGACGTCCTTCAGAGAAAAGCATTAAGATTGTGTATTGGGCTTCTAAATAGCACCCCCATCCCTGCTGTTCTCTCAGAAGCAGGCGAGTTACCTTTATCTTATAGAAGACAGATTCTGGGAAAAAAATTAATTTTGAGGATGTACTCCATTTCCGACACTGCTTTAGAAACTATTCGGAAATTACATATTTTAACCCTCACGCACAAATTTTGGATCATCAAAAGGGACCCCTTTTTGATTACATGTTATTATTCGGTCCTGAATATGTTAGATGAAATATCAGTGGATAATAATCTACCTCTTTTTTCTTCACATTTCAATACATTGACAATCATCCCAGATGTATTTATTCCCTCATATTCATATGTAATTAGAAATGAATTTCTTATATTATTGAATGAAAGATTTCCAGAAGGTCTTAGAATTTACACCGATGCTTCAAAATCAGCTGGCTCAGCAGTTGGAGCAGCATTATACGATACATCCAACTTATCTTCCAGAAGTATAACCTTGAATGGAAAATATTCAATTTTTTATGGAGAACTATTTGCCATATCCCTAGCATTAGAGTATATAGAAGAGAATTTCATGAACAAAACAACTCGTAAATTTTTAATTATTTCAGATAGTCAGAGCGCGCTCTGGTCTATAAAAAATACTAGACATGATAGTACATTCTCTTTTATTCATAAAAAAATATTTTCTTCGTTGTTCCAATTGCTCCAGAATGATTTTACCGTGAAATTTATGTCGGTAAAATCGCAGGTGTCTCCGGAAATGAACTTGTAGATAAGGCAGCTAAATCTGCTTCAAATGATGACAATATTAGTTCCATGAAGTGTGTATATACAGATTTGTTTCACCATATCAAGAATACTATATACAATAAGTGGACTTCTGATTTTCAACTTGATCATAGGGGTAAATTTTATAAATCAATTCAGTCGACTCCATTGAGAAGGGTTTGGTTCAGAGACATTCAGTATGGCAGAATATTCATAAGAATATTGAGTCGACTTAGAAGTGGACACTTTCTTTGTCCTCTATATCTTTTTAAACTTGGTCTTAGAGAGGATCCTTTGTGTGAATGTGGTGAACAAGGAAATATTGATCATCTATTATTCTTCTGTAGTAACTTTAGACATGAATGTAATACACTTTCGCTAAACATTCAAAATACGATTAATCATAATCAACCTTTCAATTTAGCGTTTTTACTCTCGCTTAATAGCTTTGAAATTTATAAACTTTTATACGATCATATTATTTCTATCGGTCTCAAAATTTGATACTTCGTTGTTATCTCTATGTTTTGACCCTACTGTAAACCTTTCCTTTCCGTGACTCACCTCTAGTATGTGTATGAAGAAAAAAAATCGCCTCGATGAGTCCCTTGGCGTATTGTGTTCCCGTATATTCCCCTGAGTTATTTGTTCTCACTTTCTTAATATTTTTGTTGGCTAATGATTAATTGTCGAGGCCATTTTTGTATTGATTTAATTATTCTTCGATAATATGTAAGAAGGATGCCAAATTTGAATGTTGCCAACATGAAATTGTACAACCATTGGTAAATGCTGAGAAAATATGTTTAGCTTTAATGTGTCAATCTACCACAATTCAAACATCATTAATTTTAAAAAAAAATCGGAAAGTTTATTAAATTTGAAATTGTTATTCAGAACATTTCCTCCACATCAAAATTTAATCACATTCTAATAGAAGAATTAACTAAAATAAAATCCATTCGTTTGAAACTTTGTTCATTAGTTTTTAGAAAACTTGGAGCACTTTCGAAAATAATCTCCAAGCAGGCTACAAATTTTAAGAATGCTCAAAAAATTAGTATAGCTACTCTCAATAATTGATTAATTTTTCATCTTATGCTAGAAATTTTGTTATTTCTCATGAAAAATCAATATCACAGAGTAACAGCACTTTCCCTAGACTTTTCGCAAAATCATTCAGCTGAGAATTTGAGGAATACAATGAAAGAATACATATCGATAAAAGACAAGCAAAACAAGCTACCTCACTTTGTCGAATTTCCCTGGCTCGTCGGATTCGACGCATGTGAGTTTTCCTGCTTGCTGGCCCATTTTTCTTGATTCTCTGTGGTAGGGGGAAGTCGAAAATTGAGCATTCATTGTTGAATGTGTTTTCTCGTATTATTTATTGTCACTCTGGAAAATTGCTACTATATCAGGAGATGAATAATTAATGGTTAGTATTTCCAATGCTCAAAAGAAAATGGGTAACATTTGATGGTTTTGGCAGTGATGTAATGTTTTCGATGAATAATGTGAAACTCAGAAGAATATTTTATTTTCAAATGATAATATATATATATATATAAATATATATATATATATAGATATATATATATATATATATATATGTGTATATATATATATATATATATATATATATATATATATATATATATATATATATATATATATATATATATATTTATATTTATATATATATATATATATATATATATATATAGATATCACTGGCGGCTCGTGAGGTGTTAGTTCAAGTGTTTAAGGAGGATACAAAAGGTGTTAAAAAATACACTATAGGCGAAAATTTTTAGGATTTCAAGGTCAACCGCCTTATAATTTAAAGAAAAACAAGCACCCTTAAATATTAATTTCTTTGGGAAAAAAATGTTTTCACTTTCGAGTGTCTACCTTGAGACCTACAACTCCTATTAACAATATTCACAAAAACTCTTCTCAGCCAATGAATCAATTCATCTATACATCAAATTTTTTTTATCTCACAAAATAGGTACCTACCTACCTACTTAACGAATTTGTTTCCTATTCGAGGAATTAATCAATTGTTGTCCAGCAAGTATCAATAACATTAATTATATTTTGTTTTCCAAGCATTTTAAATTTCATACGCGACACGACATGTTCCTGGAATTTTTCGTGCCTTTCCAGAGAACGTGATAAATTTTTTAAATCGTCAAATCCTAAGCGGCCCCAAACAGAGACATTTTCCCTAGTAAAAAGTAAACACTGCCAACAAAAAAATTTATTTTTTACCTGTGATCCGGTTAGCCAAGGATGTCTCTCATAATTTCTGATATTATCTTCTTCATTATTGATTAAGAGTGACAAACTTCAAGTTAAACAATTTTATAGTAGAGTCCATAATTTCACAAATACCGAATTTAGTAACAATGAAATAGAATTATTGAATAAAGGTTTGAAATATTGCCCACATTTCAATAATAAAAATGATATTAAACATTTAGCCGTCAGCACTGAATTAGCTTTAAATTCGTCTTTAATTAAGAATTTGAATTTTGAAAAAACTATATGCGCGGAAGTCATAAATAAATATAAATGCAGAAATAACAATAATTTAGAATTAAAAACTATAAAACAGTTGAGATCAAAAATTCAGGATAATAATTTGGTTATATGCAAAGCGGACAAAGGAAATACTGTAACTATCATAGATAAAAATACCTACATTGAAAAATCTGAAATCCTATTTAATACAGATAAAATCTCAAAACTTAAAATAGATCCCACTAAAAAATTCCAAAACGAAATAAAATCATTCATCAAGAATAGTAAAATCTTATTTTCAGATATTAACACTTTTTTCTTAACTTCCATGAACCCACGCACCCCGGTTTTATATACTTTACCAAAAATACATAAAATTGATTGCCCGTTCAATAGTATCTTATATTAACGCTCCTGCGTATAAATTATGTCAGTATTTGAATAAGAAATTACCCACCTTAATTCAATTCAATCCGGCGTATAGCATTAAAAATTCTATTCAGTTAGTTCATCATCTTAAGAATATCAAAATTCCTTCAAATGCTAAATTAATTTCATTTGACGTTATCAACTTATTTCCTTCTACGCCAACTCAAGAAGTTAAAAATATTGTTAAGCGATATCTAGAGATGAACCCAAATTTAACAACTCAAGCAGTCAACGAAACAATGTCTGCCTTAAACTTATGTTTGAAACAGAGTTATTTCAAATTTAATAATATAATATACAAACAAGAAGACGGATTGCCCATGGGATCACCGTTATCGCCTTTGTTGAGTGAAATTTTCATGAATAACTTAGAAGAAAAAATTTTCAATACTGATAATAATTTAATTACTAACGTTTTATTATGGAGACGTTATGTAGATGATATTTTTTGTATTTGGACCGGTACAGATAGGCAGTTAGATAATTTCCTTAAATATATAAATACTTTCTACAACTCGATTCAATTTACAAAAGAAGTAGAAAACGAAAACGGTACCTTGAATTTCTTAGACGTTCAGATTGCTAGGAATTTTAATTCTCTTACTTTCAACATTTACAGAAAACCAACCTTCACAGATACTTTAATTCACAGCGACAGTAACCAACACATTAAAATAAAACTCAGTGCTTTTCATTCGTTCATACATAGGTTGTTCACGATTCCATTATCCGAAACAAATTTTCAAACTGAAGTTAATACAATTAAATTATTAGCCATCAATAACGGTTACAATGAAAGTCTTATCGACAAGCTCATTGGGAAAAAACGAAGAAAGTATCTGTTGCATTCAATATACCCCACGCAAACTATTAATGAAGAACAAAAATACTTCCCAATAAATTATGTGCCTAATTTGAGTAGCAAAATTTGTAACAGACTATCGAAAAATAACGTTAAAACAATTTGTACAAATAAAAGAAACTTGAAGTCAACCTTGGTCAATAATAAAGAAAAATCTAACATCGGAGAAAACAGTGTATTTACAAAATATTTTGCGACGAATGTCCTGCTTTCTATATTGGACAGACAGGAAGGAATATAAATATTCGTGTTGAAGAACATAAAAAGTCAATTTTACAAAACAAAAATACCACTGGCTTCTCTGAACATTGTATAAAATTCAATCACTTCCTGGATTTCAACAAAACCAAATTGTTACATTCAGGTAACAAGGGTAAACGTCTTGACCTTCTCGAAATTCTCGAAATAAGTTCCGCCCATAATAGTCAATTACCCCTTGTAAACGAACAAATTGATTTTCAGGTATCACCTTTGCTTTTGTCTGTTTTATAAATTACGATGCAATACTCTCCTGTAGTCAGTCTTGATAATGAGTTCATAGCTCGAAACATGTCGACTTTTTATTACTGCTAAGTACAGTATCTAAAGATTTTTTATATTGTGAAACATAAGCCAAGTGTTTTTATTTTAAAGTTTATACTTTATTCTTTATGATGTTTCACCAAGTGATGTGCGAGAATTCAATCTCAGTTATATATATATATATATATATATATATATATATATATATATATATATATATATATATATATATATATATATATATATATATATATATATATATATATAATATACTCATTTGTGTTTTTTTCAAAATAGTAAACGTTAAATACATAATAGAACATATATAAACATTATATACACAAATTTAATTAATTTGCAAACACCACGAATCAAAACAGAATAATTAATCCAACAAACTCAAGCACAAACTACCAAAATTCTTCGATAACATTCTCTCAACTAACCACCAATTTCTCTAGTAGACCAACTTCAAATGCAGATTTAACTTTTTCAACACCATCCAAATTTTCAGAATATCGAACTAACTACTAATCATATACACAACATTAATTTTTTCTAGAATAGGTATAATTTTAAACATTGTCCAAATTTCGTGTAATATCTTTTTAAAGACAAAATGACTTTCTGCACAACCCATTTTTTCTGGATAAACTATAATATTGTTAACCACAATAGTCCATTGTCCAACACTTCAATTTTTCAAGAATTACCATTTTTGAAATATTAATTTTTCTTCGCAATGTTATAAGAGTGTTCTAAAATTTGTGTAAAAACAATAACTAATTGAATTAATTCCTCTTAAATCACTGCTATTGTTAAGAATGAAAAAAATCGGAAACTCAACTCAAGCTTGAACTACTTCTCACATTATTTTATTGCTATAGTTAAAGCTTAAGAATATTCATTTCATTTGTATGCATCAATTTGTTATCTCTTCCCATCAGAAGCAATTCTTACTCTACCAAAAACTCTAAATTATTCTACTCTATTACTTATATTTGCATTACTCCTGTCTCATAAATCAATTTGTACATTTTTTTATGACACGCTTACCTTAAAGCCTTTCACAACACTAACAAGACGTTACAAACTTTTATGAGTTTTTATTTAATGATGAAAAGCTTGTTTCTTTTTATTATCTGCTATTAGTTTAGGAAGTATGATTAGCTGCTAGTAGCAAAGGTCGAGTTGAATGACACATATATGTAACAGTTTGATGCTTGCCAGAAACTGCTGGCAAATACATTTTATATTGCTTCCCAGATTCGTCGTTTTGGATAATTTAATTACATATTCAAATTGATTTTTTGAAGAATGATTTACTTGACGGAAATCCATTTCAAGATGATTGCTAGTGGCAGACACCAATATGTCTAGTCTCGACACCTTTGCGTAATTTGGAAGCATATTATAGTCCTATATCCCATTCGTATTCAAAGAAGTTTACTCCCTTACGAAAATTAATGAACTCAAAGTGTCTAGCAGAACCAGAACAATAGATGATGCCTCGCATGGAAGCTTAACATTGAAATTCGGAAAAGTTTTCGCTTTAATTATAATTCAAATGGAAAATGCACCTTTTTGTACTCTTTACTGAGTTTATATATAAGATAGCCATATTGTTTAACTTTCTTCTTTCTGAGCAGGAGGACCCTTCAGCTCTTGTTCAGTGATTCTAGCTGCTAGGAGTAACATATTGATGGAAATCTTACATTGAATGAAGCAAGGAAAGGCGAAATGTGCGAGGAAGGCAAGCTGATTGGGTTATGAAGAAGGTTTACTTCAGCCAGATCAGAGTATACACTTTTATGTACAATTGCATTAAGTATTGGTGAGACCAGATCATTTATGGTAGAGAAAAGATGGGTGGGTTTCGGAGGGTGAATACTGGCCTAGATTTTATTTTTAAAGATTTGCAGGCAGTAACTTCTCTACGGCGTGAGGATACCAAGATTTCGATGAAAACTCATGAAAGATCAGTTCCAGGACCTTCCGAATGCTAGTCAGTGGACCTTAACACGTGGCACTAATATTATAGTATTTTGTTGTAGATGTTCATATTTTTACTTTAACTACTGTTGTGTTTATCGTTTCGAATTCTTCTTTGTGACACGTTTCGTATTGTAGACACCCTGAGGATGCAATGAAGCAATTGCGAAAGCTTTGCTGAGAAATAAGAGTACTACAAGTTTTGCTCAATTGAGTCGATAATACATTTATCCTATAGTAACTGTGCATATTACTACTCTTTCTAGTATTCAGAGTATATATATGTATGTATATATATATATATATATATATATATATATATATATATATATATATATATATATATTTCCGGTACATATTGTACATTAATTTCCAGCTGACCCCATCAGACCAAATGACCAAATTTGATATCTGGGGTTTTTGTTGATGCACAAGAAAACTTACTAAATTCAGTCGAAATTGTCTTAAATCTTTGGGCAATAGAATGACGGAGAGATGCATGAGCGGAAGGAAGTTCCTGGAAGGTACCTACATGTAGATGCAAAAAACTAGGATTTTTGAGTTCATATATATATATATATATATATATATATATATATATATATATATATATATATATATAATCTTAGAATTCTAACATTTTACTAATGTCCGCATGTGAATGTCATTGTTATTTGTATTTTGTATATGCTTATATTTGTTTTATATTTAAACGACCCATTATTGTATCCATCCAAAACTTCCATTTTATATTGTGCTTATTTTAATTTTTGACACACAGAGTTTGACATGTCTTGAATTTGACCCCTGTGGTCCACTCCATCTGTGCCTGAGGATGCGAAGGAAATTTCGCGAAACCGGTAGCAATTAAATAAACATTTAAAAACCTTTGGAGTTGTGAGAGTTGTGTTTTTTCATTCCTAACTTATCATATATATATATATATATATATATATATATGATTTTAGTAATTATGTAGGTGAATTTATTCTTCATATATATATATATATATGAAGAATAAATTCACCTACATAATTACTAAAATCATTCGTAATTATGCATAATAATACATATATTTCGGATAGTACTGCTGATAGCATAGTTGCCCTTATGAAAATTTTGCATTTGTTCGACTACATTCTGAATAAAGTTTGCTCTCCATAAAATATCATTATTTAAAATAGTTGTCATCTGCTCTAGAAGTAAAGTATCTACATTCTGATATCAATAATTCTAGTTTTTTCCTTTAATGAATCTCATTTTGCCTGCTATTTAATACAAAATAGTTATTTATGTACCAAGTGCGTTATATAGATCCTAACGCACGTGGTGCATTTAAGATTTCATTTTTCACGAAAAAATTACTTTATTATAATGAAAAATGGGTTCATTGCTTGTATACTTTCCATTTTCCTTCTCATAGTAGTCACTTGTTGATAGTTTGACGTTTGTGAATATTTTTTTCATTCATATTTAGTGAATGTCATTGCTGCTTTCTTTGTGTAGTCTTAATGCAGCCAAAGCTGCGAATAATTCATTGCCGGAGAAATCCAGAATCGTATACGACAAGGATTATGAAGTAGTTAATCAATGGAAGTTGCTTCAGTTGTCCTCGTACAATGAGCGAGCGTTATGATCCATAATGCCCGCTTATAACGCCCTAGGGCATAATG
>JARQZK010000009.1:112500-135000 GCA_030704885.1 Cynegetis impunctata | reverse complement strand
ATTCATTGTCTTAATGGCACAAGAATTCATACACGGCCGCCATACCTGCACAGTGGCTTTCACTAATGAAAATTACGTTCATCACACTCATCTAAGTTTCATACCAGCTATAATCAGATTTAATTTAATTTCACGTCGTTAGGATTTTCTCAGCATCAAAAGGAAAACCTTTTCGCCACGCGTCGTAATCATATGTAGATGGATATATATATGCGAAACAATGTAATTAGATAAAACTACAGCCGCGGTGTTAACACGTCCGTCTGTACGAAATGAAAATAGATTTTAAAACAGAATTGGGCGAGGGAAGAAGAACAAGAATTCGCGTTCTCTTTGCTCTCGGTGTGCACATGTTCAAATTACCATGTCTGTGGTCCAAGTTGTTCCCAGTCATTAGATTGGACATTGCTAATTGCGGAACGTGGGAGGCATGGCTTTCACGGTAGCGATCACGGTGTAAATGAAAGTATCTTCCGGACTTGGGAATTTTAATCATTATTATTGAGATTGAGGTTTATCTTTCTGATATTTAGTACAAAGTGTAGGTTTCCACTATATCGATGGTGTTCTTTTGACAGTTTGCCTACAACTATTCGTACCTGAGGACAAGAGATTGAGTTTTGTCAATGCTAAAGATTTAGGGTTTGATGATTGTTTTGAGCTGTTAGCTGGAGGTTACTCACAAAATGATGATTATCGAAAAATCAATTCCAAAGACTATCGTGAAAAACTTATCTTGGCAATATATTTTCAGCTTGAAACTGAGATTCTTGACAATAAATTAATACTTATTTTTAGCAGGTTTTCACTCTGAAAACCTACTTATTAAAATGGGTGCGATTAGCAAAGTTGGACCTAGGACCAAGATCTATATATCTATATATATATATATATATATATATATATATATATATATATAGTATATATATATATATATATATATATATATAATATATATAATATATATATATATATATATATATATCTATATATATATATATATATATAAATATACATATATAATATATATATATATATATATATATATATATATATATATACATATATATATATATATATATATATATATATATATATATATATATATAATTCATTTTCATTTTCATTATTTCACTATTTCATTATTCACTGAATATGATGACAAAAATATTCACAAACGTCAAAATATCAACAAATGACATGCCTACTATGAGAAGGAAAATGGATAGGAGCAATGAAACGATTTTAAAATCGCTTTTTCATCATAATATAATACATTCATCCCTCGGGCCAGAGGCTCTCGGGCCGAATGTTTCCCTCAGGGCATAAGGATCTATATAACGCACTTGGTACATAAATAACTATAACGGCACACGGCCGATACGCAAATAACGGATTCGGTTAGTTAGCAATAAGGAGTTTTCGAGACCCTAAATTTACACGTAAATTACGTTTTCGGTTATTCTGAGCATGCGCAAGAGCTTTGAAATTACCGAGACGGTTATTAACCGATAACGTACTACGTTATCAACGGGACCTTAACGTTCGCTTAATAAACGTCCGTTATATTCGCGGTGTTGACAAGTTTAAACACGCTTGTGTTAAATTGTTACAAACTAAATAAAAATAGACTATTTGAACTATGATAAGTGACTAATATCATATATACTATCGTGCTAATTCGTTCCAAACTTCTTCCTTTGTATTAAAAATTCGCAAAAAATGTTATTTCTTACTATGTGGCAACCATCAATCGAGTCTGCGATCTGATGTTTTGAGATTGACAGTTTCCGTATTTTTATTGGTTATGTCACAGTGCTATTTTGGTTTGTTTATTTGTGTAAATTGGCCGGCTAATTTGGATATTTTTTCAACGGTTTTTGTTCACTTGCCACGATATTTAAAAAATGTCACTCTTAAAAAAAAGACTACGATTTACAGGCATGGAGGATCTGTTACTTCTTAGAGTTGTTCTAAGTAATAATCCATTTGAAAAACCAGATATTTGCACAGTGATTCAGCAGCACATTTCCCTTATAACAAGAAAATTATTTTCAATGAGAACAGTAAAATACATAAGCCTTCGATGCCTTAGAAATATATTTGCCCAAATTAATCACAATTATTACTACAAACTATTGCATTTACCAGTTGCTTTATGTCCAGATCGTGTAATAATTATTGGGTTTGGTATCTGCAAAGTTTGGCATAACCGTGGCAAATCCTCTCTTCGAAAACGGAAACTTCTTTTCACCTCTTCAGCCTCAATATTATAAAAATCGAATCCGGGTATGTTTCCATCAATATTTTCACGTTCTTGTTCCTCTTCAAAGATGTTATGTAAGATTATACCTCTCATTAAATTATGATCCACTCCCCCGCGCCTGATCGCTATATAGTCTATTACATCTTCCATGATAATTTACCCAAAGAACGCTTATAATAGGGAATGAAAATTAGAAAAATCATCCGACAAAAAATAATACAAAAACACTAGAGAGGTTATACTTACTTATTTGACGTTCGCAATAAATTTGAATTCAAAATCTCTGTTTGGATCTGCAACCCGTTAATAACGTTTTCCGTTCTGCGCAAACTCAACATAGCGGTTTACGATAATTTCGTTGACTTTGAATAGAAACTCAAAAACTCCCTTATATCCAACCTCATCCGTTATTTGCTACATATCGGCCTTGTTACGTTAATAACTATGAATAAGGCTTTCTAACACATCATATTTCTAGTAATTTTCGTACGACATCCTCATTTTCACGATTAAATCAGTTAATTGATATTATGTAGAATTTTGTAGCAATAGGGTTGAAAGTTTATTTCTGGGTATTTTTGTATGATATATTGAATGGGAGTGGTTTCGGTTCGAATTGGTTGGGGGGTTGACTCCTCAGGGGAAGAAATAAAACTTGTTTACACGATAAAGATTAGTTTAGGTTAGGGTTGACCCTCCAGGGGAAGAAATAAATCTTGTTTACACGATAAAGGTTGCAACTTTAGAGTAATAGGGTTAAAGGTTTGTAAGTAGGTTTTTTCAAAAGATATCTTGGATGGTGTTGGTTTTGGTTCAAATTGGTTGGGTGGTTAACCCCTTGGAGGAAGAAATAAATCTTTTTTACATGATAAAGGACGTTATTTTGGAGCAATATGATTGCAATTTTGTGATTATGCAGTTTCGTATGATATATTGGATGAGATTGGTTTTGGTACAAATTACTGGGGGTTGACCCAACAGGGGAGAAAATAAATTGTGTTCGCACGATAAAAGGCGCAATTTTGGGACCATAGGGTAGAAACTTTGGGGGTAGGTAGTTTTGTATGATATATTGGATGGTATTTATTTTTATATAAATTGGTTGTGGGTTGACCTCCGAAGGACGAAATAAATATTGTTTACACGATAGAGGGCGCATTTTTTTTTAGATTCGGGACAAAAATTATAATAGAATGAACAGATATTTTAAACTGGATACGTTATGAAAACCTGCTTTTCTAATGAAGCTCGCTGCGATTGAGTTTGTTGAAGAGTGTTTGCCAATAATGTCAATAAATTTCCGTATTCTTGTTAATTTGTAGCATATAAAATTAAGGCTGTATAGTAGGTTTAGATCCGAAAAACCTAAAATAAATTATTGCTGTATACATTTTATTGTATTCGGAGGGAGGGGGGGGGGCGATTGAAAATTGGGCCGCAACTCTTGAAAGGTTGAGACACGCTGACTTAGGGGGTTAAAAATGTGGGAACTACAAAAAAAAATCAAGGGAAAATTCGACTTTAATGACGAAGCTTCACTGCTCAAGGGTTTTTTCGTCTTCGGACCCTCGCGTACGTGTATAAATGAGAGCAAACGCATTCATCTTGGAAAATATGCGCCGCCGCACACATGGACAATATCAGGCCGTCCAATAACAATTTGGCGAGAATTATCTCCCGAACTCCCAACAGATTAACGGAAATTTCGGCCGACGTCCAGAAACTGACCGGGGCGCGCAACATTTTTGCAATAAAACCTTGCGATCCGGAAAATTAAATTCGGCAAATGTTCCACGCACATTAGTTTTTGTTCCCGGTTAACTGTTTACTGTTATCGCTCGATGGTGATGCCACTGCCACTGGACGGCACGCCGTCCCCGATGACGATATTCCCGCACTCTTCTCACGATTTACGGTTAGTTTTCGAGGAATCTATGAGATGGGTTGCCTCTGCGATTGTGCATTTCGACGATTTTAGTGCATTAGAAATGCATTTGAGGAAGCTTAATGAATCGGTAAAATGTAATTTTCAAGTGACCATAGGCTGAAGTACTCATTCGTCAAGATGCTTTAAACTTCTAGATTTCTTTGGAGAGTTTTCTCAATTTAATTTTTGAAATACATTTTTGAATTTTCTATATTGATATTTACCAACATAGGACGACATTCTCATAAAATGACTATTTTTCGAATATAAATAGTTATTTACTAAACTAGTTTATTAATGACAGCGATTAATAAACGAGTTTATTAGAAGATTTTTCCGTCGACCTCATCATGAATTGAGTATAAATTCTTGATTGAAATAAATTTTTATTTTGCATGACAGATACACTTGACACAATATAAATTTCTATGTTCATTTCGATATATTTATATTTATGCTTCCGATGGAACAATTTGAGAAATTCATAGATGGAATATTAGACATGTGACATTCTGAATAGTTAACATTACCTACAATAACCGATAAGGAACATGTGGAACTGGTGGAAGCTGAAGTGTTATTTACTTTCGAACGATTATTGCATAAAATTATTTCTGCAGTTTCTACTTTATTTTGTATAGAGTTAAATTTTTCGATTTGAACAATGAATTCCTTTTCTCTGTGGAATAACAGTACAGACACAGAATAATTCAACTATTCCGTGCTGAATACTTCTGTGTTTGGTTGCCCATGACAATCATACATTAAAATAGGAGAAATTGCACATTAAAATGGGTCATTAATGATCAATTTCGTGTACGTTAAAGTAAGCTTTTATTTAGAGTTCGACGGAAATAGTATTTAAATTAATAAAGGCTATCCTTGATGATTATTTCAGATTTTTCAGAGTACAAAATTTTATTAGTTCAAATTTTCTTTTTTAACTTTTTTTTTTGCTTGTTGTGTTGATGAAAATTTGTGATGAATTTTTTTTGCTCGAAAAAAAAAACACTTTCCTTATCTCTTAGTTTTTTTATTTGTTTCAAAGAACGGAATACTGATCGTAGATAACTTTTAAAAGGATAGGAATCTACACAGCAAACAATTTTCTTTCAAAGTTAAGTAAATTGAAATTCGTTGAATTTTAGCAAGACCCCAGCAGTTCCATTTAAAGACCCCAGGAGCTTGAAAAACCATTTAAAGACCCCAGGAGCCATTAAAAGACCATAGGAGATTGGAAAAGCAATAAAAGACCTCAGGAGCTTACAAAAATACTCCAGGAAAATTAACTACCCAAAGATACAAGGAATACAAGGCCCTTGGAGTTCCGAAAGCCTTCAGGAGCGGAAGAAGACTAAGGAAGACAAAAAAAACTTGATCAGTATACTGATAAACGAGCTTAAAATTTTGTTTTTTCAAAAGTTTCATTTGTTCTAATTATATAAATTTTGTAATTTTTGAACCAGAGTTTTTAATAATTTTTAATAGAGATTTAAGTATATTTTTCATATTGTTTCATTGTCTGTATAGAGATAAATCAAGTGAATTGTAACTAGAATTTCCCAGTTTTTTCTGAACTAGCCGGAGCATACATTTCAAGCAGAATAGACGTAATATTTGACATTAAAACTTGATTATGTCGAAAACAGTTAGTCTGAGGTATAGGACATGATACACAAAGTCTAGTTGAAATATTGCTTAGAATCGAAATCTGTGATCATATATAGGATTTGAAATAAGCAAGTTGACTCCTACTCCCAGTATAATCGGAAATATCATTAAGTTTTTTAAGATTTTTAAGAAGAATTATTACAGGTACCTAAATAGACAAGGTAAGCATATTTCGAGAAGGGCTAATCGTAGTGGATTTCTCAAATTGGTACAATAAAATTTTCTTAGAAAAATCATCATTGTTTGAGTATAGTAGATATAGGAGAATATATCAAGTCAATTTGGTCGTTCAGAAAGATATCGCCATTTGGTTTATGATTGAGTTCAAAAATTTCCAATGATTCTGAGTAAGTTGGTTTGGTTCCTTTCGGTAATTTGTGCATAATTTGGAAGTTATCTTTTTGTGGAAACGGGCGGTGATTTTTTAAAAAAGATTGTTGATTTTCTTCGAATCTGCTGACTTTCCCCAGTCCATGAAACACATGCCTCATATGCTGATGACACAAAAATATTTGGCGACACAATCTTAGACCATCACAACATCCAAGATGACCTTAACTCAACCTTCAGATGGTCTGCTTCCTGAGGGTTACCGCTCAACATAAAAAAGTGTGTGGTTCTTCACATGGGCTCCAATAACCCTCGTCACCGATACATGATAGATAGTCAATCGATAAAAGACGTCAAATCACATGGAGACCGCGGTGTCACAGTTAATGCGAATTTTAGTTGGTCAGCGCATATCACAAACATGGTTAAAAAGTGCAACAGCAAGATATACATTTTGAGGAGGACGTTTGCAAGACTTCCCTTCGAGAGTTGGATTGCTCTGTATAAGGGTGCATTCGCGTTGGGCGCTTACACGCTTTAAGCGCTCACGCTTAGAAGCACAGATTATTGGCGTTCGTGTTGGCCTACTAGCGCTTAGAGACGCTCACGCTTTGGCTTTGAGCATTAACCCAACACCAGTCAACGTCCCATTTTTGGGACGCGCCATTTTTGCCAGATTCCTTCAAAGCTATCACAGAAAACTAGAGTATTTGATAATGTCATTTAGGTCAAAGTATGTACTTCAAATATTTATAGTGAGATGTCTCACAGGAACAATAACAGAAACAAGACTGATTCAACAAGTCGGCACTTGCCTGGCGCGTTGGGGTTGTCATACGTTATAGTGATTTCAATATATTTCTGTCGAGAAAATTATAATTATACCATTGCAGTTTTATTGTTGAATAGTCTATTTTTTCGATACGGAACGGAATTGAACTGACTCATATCATTATCTGTTGCCAATTTGTTGCTAATTTTGTTGTCCCAATTTTGGGACATTGACTGGAAGTGATAATTATGAGTAGCAGAAAATGTCTAACTGTCCGTGACATTGACATCATATTTGGAGATCCGGAATTTTGGAAAGATATGGATATTGAAAATATTATTGTAGCAATAATTCCTCCAGACCCGGATATTCTAACCGACAAGGAAAATTTTGGAGAGAATGACCTAGAAGGAGAAGAAATAGTGGATGTTGCAGGTACTATGGAATTGTTTACTTCTAACCCTGCTGACGAATCCGAGTTTGAGAGTGACGACGAACCATTATCACAAAAAATAGTGAAGTGGACTAAATAAAACAGCATATATTGGTGACAAATACTTGGAGACTTTACCAGATTGTAAATCACCAAGAAATGGCTACTCTGCTAGAAGTACGTAGGAAAAGAGACCACGCCCTCAAAAGTCCAAATTGATGGGAGGAAGAGCAAGTGTGGACATGAGATATGACCAAATGGGTCATTTAGTTGTTTCTATAAAGAAAAAAGGAGATAAGCATTTTGTGAAAAAAACCACTAGAATTTGTGGAAAATGCAATGTACGACTACAAGATATCTGCTTTCTACCATCCCATAAAAAATAATTTTTTTTACCAAAAATTTTTTATTAAAATTTGTTCTGTATATAATTTATGTGAGTTTATTGAACACATTTTGTTATTAAAGCAGCTGAAAGTCCCTTTTGTCTTGTTTTTTCTAAATATATTATTTTATCCCCTTTTAGCCATCGTCCCAAAAATGGGACGCTATTTTTCTGCGAATTGAAATTTATTTTTTTCCAAAATTTCAGTGTTCAGTCTTTGCTGAACACTCAACAACCAGTCTATACAAAAAAATTAAATTTTTTAATCCTCTTTGAGTTCTGGCTGCTATTGGGTTAAAGGCGAATGTCAGATCTTTTTTTTACGCTTAGGCAGGCAAAAGTACGATAGTTCACGCAAATACCGTGCTTTAACATTTCCCTACAAATTTGTTAATTATCGACAACAAAAGTTAGGTTAGCTTGCGCTTAGTGTTAAGCGTTTGTGAGCACGAGTTGACCACAGAAAACGAAGCTTATAAGCGCTTAAAGCGTGTAAGCGCCGAACGCGAATGCACCCTAAGTGTTACGTGCGTCCGGTTTTGAAGTATTGCGGATCTGTAAAGTAATCCAGTGTTGTTGCGTGACAAGAACCTAGTTTGAAACGTTCAGCGCAGTGCTACCAGAATGTCGTTTGGGCGTAAATGGCCGACTTACAGGGAAATACTGTCGAGTGCCAACCTAACAACTTTCGAACAACGCAAAATGCGGGGGGACTTGATTCTCACTTATCGTATATTGAAGTACAATTATAGAAATTTGAAACACCTGTTTTCATTGCACCATGAAAACAGACTGCGTGGACACTCATACAAATTAAAGAAGGAGCCTTTTTTAAACAAATGTACGTCAGAATGTTTTTTTCAACAGGGTGTTTCTAGTATGGAACAGTCTGCCGTCCGAAGTAGTGGAGTCAAACTCAATAAATATTTTATTTTTTCACTTGTATGTTATTTGTTGATTTTACCTTAGATACGGTTGCTACGGATTATGCCCTAGAGCGTAATGAGCGGGCATTATGGATCATAACACCCGCTCATTGTACGAGGACAAGTGAAGCAACTTCCATTGATTAAATACTTCATAATTCTTGTCGTATACGACTCCGGATTCCTCCGCTAATTAATTATTCGCAGCTTCGGCTGCATTTTCGATGATATTTTTGGGTAAATTCATTTTCATTTCCATTATTTCTACAAGACAAAATAAAGAAAGCAGCAATGATATTCACTAAATATGATGACAAAAATATTCAAAAACGTGAAAATATCAATAAATGACATGCCTACTATGATAAGGAAAATGGAAATTATAAGAGCAATGAACCGATTTTGAAATCGATTTTTCATCATAATGAAATAATTTTCTCGTGAAGAATAAAATCTTGTATGCACCACGTGCGTTACTAGATCCTAACGCCCATCGGGCGTTAGGATCTATATAACGCACTTGGTACATAAATAACTATTCAAGAACAAGTTGGACGTGTTTATGCTCTGCGGACTATACTGATTTAGATCTAGATTTTTTTTTCTTTTATTCTCTATTTGATGTTTTTTTCAATGTAACTGGATTCATAGGTTTTCGAACCTCAATTCTCATTTGAACGTAATAATAATAATCTTGTATTGAATGATAGACCAGTCTGACTTCCCTTTACATCAAAAAAAAAAAAAAAAATCAATAATTGATAAGTTCAGCCTCGGCTACAGTTCATTGTGAGGATTTGAATTTTGAATCTCTTCTCAGAAACCTTCACCTCGGCCGCAGCAACAACTCGAATTTCTAATTTCGAACCACATCGACAAAACCGATAACTCATTGGATACTAATCTCCTTCCACTTTTTAGCGCGTAAATTTCGACGAACGGTCGTTTGTCCGGCCGAAAATAAAGTCGGCGGACGTGCAAGAATACAAAAATCGAACGATTAATCTTGTCGGGCGTCGCATATAAAACGAGAATTTTCTATTACTCATACGGCCGTAATTCATCGGAACGTACGAAAAGTTCCGTCACGCTAATCAGATTGGCTTTATTTCAGATTCGGAGACGAATTCGCGATCGCCTACGTCGTATTGATAACGGATCGTTAAAGGCGCCACGGACTTGCGGACTTGTTGATAAGACAGTTTTTGTCAGTGTACATATCATGGACTATAAATTGGTCCTTTCACTGCGGGAACCGGATATCTATGTAAAATAATTTCGTGCCCGTATGGCGGGAACCGTATAAATACGCAGGGTATTTTAGTGCATTTACTGCGAGGACCGACTAAATGAAATATGCTCTGCGTAATTTGGGTTGCGTATTGAATGTAAGTTTTTCTTCCCATATTTTTTGAACGATGTTTTGAAATATCCATCGCTTCACTGCGGGAACCGTATACATCCGCGCTTTTTTATCAGGATGGTACTTTTCTACAATTCCAAATTCAATATCAATCGGGCTCATATATATATATATATATATATATATATATATATATATATATATATATATATATATATATATATATATATATAATGTTATTTTGAGATTATACTTTTATTAATTTTATTATGTAAATAAAAATAAAATTTTAATTGTTGTTATTTTTTTGGAGACGGTTCTGGATACAATATATCGACACACTGCGGGAACCGTAATTACGCGATCTTACTTTGCATTTAACTGCGGCAACTGTGTCAATCAGCACTAATTCAAAACAGCCGCACAGCGAGCACAAATCTTCAAATCACTAGCCGCAGTGAGAGGGTTGAATGAGGGCAAAATAGTGTATTTCAGAGGTTAATTATATGAATTGAAAAAAATTTGTTCTAGCTTTTTCAGTTCTGGAGTTATACAGGAAAAATCGAAAATTTCGAAATTCTTCCTTTGCCGGACTTGTATTTTTATTGAATTTTTTCAAATGCCAAGAGTCATGTTTCATATTGTCGTTTTATTTTTATCTAAATCACTAAGTGTTTTGGAAATATTGAACTAATACTAGTTATTCTATACCTAATTCTATGATATTTTTTTTAAGTACCTATAGCTAGAATTTAAAGAAAATTACGAAATTTTACATTGTACTAGTTCAATATTTCCAAACCACTCTGTATTTCAGATGAAAATACTATGACAATATGAAACATAACTCTTGGCAATAAAAAAAAATTAAATAAAAAATACAGGTTCGTATTTGAAAATTAAAAGTTGAGGGTGGCCCAATTTATACGATACCCTGTATATAATTTAAATTCAAATATTTGGATAGCCTACAAAAAGTTGCAATGGCAAAGTCACCATTTGTTCAAAAAAATCCTAAATAAAAAGATATAGGCCAAAAAAGAATTTCGAAAATTTCGATTTTTCCTGTATAACCCCAGAACTAAAGAAGCTAGGTCAATTTTTTTTTATCCATATAATTGACCTCTCAAATTTGCTACTTTGCCCTCATTTAACCATCCCTCTATCTCTTACCTTTATCGGAATACCCAAGCATAAACTCGAACTAGAATAAACCTATATATATATATATATATATATATATATATATATATATATATATTATATATATATAGTATATATATATATATATATATATATATAGCCGATTTTACTCAATTTAGGTAAATGACTGAAGTAGTACTTCAAGTAGTTTTTTTTATACAGAGGTATCCAAGAAAATAATACACTCATATATGGCCTCGAACGTAATCATTAGCCATCTACAGTATAACGTCAAGTGGAGCTGTTAAAGTTTGCGCAGCCAAGATAATTGCACCGAATTTTGAGTAATCAGAAGAGCAGAGCGACCAGAAAGGTCTTATTAACTTGTCGTTTCCAAACTGTAGAGGGTGGGCAAATTTCGATGTTTGTATGGGGTATTTCGGTGGCTATAGGAGATACAAAAGAACGGAGGGCGCATTCTCGAGACAATTTCACTCATACAGTACCTATCCAGTTTGAAATATCTACTTATTCAAATGAAATTGTTTCACCAAGTTCGAACCAGCCTTCCGTCTATTTAGATTACCAACTTGGAACCCTATTTCTCCAAAATTGCACCCTTTACCGTGTAAATAAGATTCATTTCCTCCTACGGGGAGACAACTCCTCATCAATTCATACCAGAAGAAATCCAATCCAAGATATCATACTACACTACCTACATACAAACTTTCAACCCTATTGCTTCAAAATAACGCCGTTTATCGTATATACAAGATTTATTTCCTCCTCCGGATTGTCAACTCCCTAACCAAAGCATTCCAAAAGCAATTCCATCCAAGATATCATACGAAACTACTAACTTACAAACTTTCAACCGTATTGCTACAAAATTGCGACCTGAATCGTGTGAAAAAGGTTCATATCCTCCCCCGGAGGTCAACCCACCAACCAATTCGTGTAGAGAAGTTTTTTTTCCTCCCAGGGGGGTCAACCCCCAACAGATTCCTACCAAAAGCAATCCCATCCAAGATAGGTAAGCTCGTATGATAGCTTACCTACTTACAAACTTCCAAAGCTATTGCTAAAAAATTGCGCCCTTTATCGTGTAAACAAGTGTAAAATAAATAAGATCTTGCATACATACATACAATGAAACGAAAAACCATCTTGGAGCTAGGTACAAATTTGCTAATCGCACCCATTTTGATAAGAAGGTTTCTAAAGTGAAAACCTGCTAAAAAATTACAATATCGAGAACTGATTTTTTCCCCTTTCTAACGATATATCATAATATATCAGGTTGCTTTTGATGTGGAAGTCTTCAGCATTTTTTATACCTATTTCAAGTATTAGGCGGGTGCCATCTATGAAAGAGTTTATCCGTTTCTTTCCGTCAAAATATCAATTAATTATTATTAAATATTTTCTATTTTGTACTTTTCTTTCAATCTCTTGAAAAAGCTTTATTAGGTTGTCTTCTTTCTGGATAGCGATTGAAATATACTTATCTCAGATGCAATATCACAACCGTTATTACTTAGAATAAAGCTTTCTCCACATATCATACGTCTAGTAATTTTGGTACGACATCGTGACTTTTACGATTAAAACATCATCACTAACATTATGACGGTAAGAAATGGACAAACTCTGTCAAAGATGACACCCGCCTATACTCGAATTACGTATAAAAAACGCGAAAGGTAATCTATAGTCAAATATAATTTTCGCTTTAAAGACTTACACATCAAGAGCGACCTGACATATGATAAATCGTCAGAAAGGGGAAAAAATCTATTCCAACCAAACCACAGCTAACTATGATTCACATTTAAAAAAATACATACTTAGGCCAAATCTCGAAATTTCACTTTTTTTTCCAAATTTTCTCGACGCCACTGGATTATATAGAAAAAAGTCCCTTGAGACATTGAAAGTTATTATCTCGTAACTTCGTAAACAACCATGATATTCACACTTGTCAAAAGTCGAAAATTCGAAATTCAGTTTATAACTCGAAAACAAAATAGAAAATTTTGGTTTTCTCCAGTAAATTTGTCTCGAAAAAAGTGATCGAAAATGCGCCCTCTAACTTTTTGTATCTTTTAAGCTAGTTTCACCAGAGGAACAACGAGGAATGTAGTGAAACATTTTTGTTGCCGTTGCGTGTTTCCGAAAATATTCCAAAATGTTCGTTAAAATTTCTTTATGTTTCGGCAACAAATGTTGATTATTAATATGGAAATATTGACAATTTTAGATGCTTAAGTGGAAACAAGAAGTTTACGTATGTTTACAATAGTTTACATAAGTTTCTACTTTTGGCAATAAGGAGAAACATTTAGCAACAAAATGTTCCTCAATATTCCTGTGAAACTGTAGCTTTATAGCTATCGAGATATACAAACATCGAAGTTTTCCTATCCTGGCAAATTTCGATGTTTGACTACCTTCTTGCACTTGCTTAAATTGTATTCATTGATAATTATCCTATATTATATATATATATATATATATATATATATATATATATATATATATATTTATATATATATATATATATATATATATATATATATATATATATATATATATATATATATATATATATATATATATATATATATATATATATATATATATACTGATATTTAAAATAAAAACACTTGGCTTTAAGTTTCACAAATATATTGAATAAAAATTAACAATTACATTAGTCAACTAGTATCAAGACTGAACAGAAAAATACTTAACAAGCTTATTTATAATATTGATTGTAGTAGAGGGGAAATTTGGTATTCAACTTGTTCATTTACGATGGGGTAATTCCTCTTAATGGCACTACTAATTTCTAAAATTTCCAACAGGTCAAGACGTTTGCCCTTTTTACCTGGGTGGAGGCATATCGTTTTCTCGAAGTCGATGAAATGGTTAAATTTTATACAATGCTCTGAGAAACCAGTGGTGTTTTTGTTAAACAAAATTGACTTTTTATGTTCTTCTACGCGAGTGTTGATTTTTCTGCCTGTTTGTCCGATATAAAATGATGGGCATTCATTACAAAAGATTTTGTAAACACCACTGTTTTCTCCAATATTGTTCCTATCCTTGTTATTGACTAAGAGTGACTTTAAATTACGTTTATTTGTACATATGCTTTTAATACCGTTTTGTGATAATCTGTTGAAGAGGAATGGCAAAAAGTCTATGTATGAATGAGTGAAATGCACTTAATTTAATTTTAATTGGTTGACTGCTATCATTGTGTATAAGCGTATCTGTAAAAGTAGGTTTTCTGTAGATATTAAATGTAAGAGCATGTTCTTTTCTAGTTATTTGGATATCTAAAAAGTTAAGGGAATGTTGTTCATTTTCTATTTCTTTTGTGAATTGAATAGAAGGGTGAAAAGAGTTAATGTATTTGAGAAAATTATCTAACTGTCTATCCGTCCCACACCGTATACAAAAAATGTCATCAACATAACGTCGCCATAATAAAACATTACTAATCAGGCTGTTTGTAGATTCAAAGATTTTATTCTCTAATTCAGACATAAAGATTTCACTGAGAAGAGGTGATAACGGTGAACCCATTGGCAAACCATCTGACTGTTGATAAACTATGCCATTAAATTCAAAATAACTTTGTTTTAGACATAGAGTCGATGCCGAAATCATTTCCTGAACTATTTCGGGTGATATATTACTATTTGAATTCAAATCCCTTCTAATGATATTTTTCAATTCATTGTTCGGAATAGAAGGAAATAAATTTATTACGTCAAAAGAGATTAATTTTGCATTGAGTGGAATCTTGAAATTTTTCAACTGATTAATAAGCTGTAAAGAGTTTTTTATACTGTAAGTAGGGTTGAATTGTATTAAAGAAGGTAGTTTTTTATTTAGATATTGACATATTTTATAGGCGGGTGCATTTATGTAAGATACTATTGGACGCATAGGACAGTCAGGTTTATGTATCTTAGGTAGAGTGTATAACCTCGGAATTTGCGGATTCATCGTGGACAAAATTGCAAGATTGGTATGTGAAAAAATATTTGGGCAATTCTTAATGAGATATTTTACTTCTGATTGGTATTTCATTGTAGGATCATTTTTGAGTTTAATGAAGTTATTGGAGTTGAATAGATTTTCAGTTTTTTCTACATAAGTTTTTTTATCCAAAATAGTGACAGTATTACCTTTGTCCGCTTTACATATTATTAAGTTGTTTTCTGAAATTTTTGATTTTAACTGTTTGATAATATTCAATTCATTGTTTTTAATGAAAGATTGAGTTTTTGATATGATGTTGGCACATATAGTTTTTTCAAAGTTCGAATTATTTATATTTGTTGAATTCAAGGCCAGTTCAGTGTTAACGGCTAAAAGTTTTATGTCATTTTATTATGGAGTTTTGGGCAATATTTTAGTCCTTTGTTTAGTAATTTCATTTCTTCATTACTGAAATTTGTATTTGTGAAATTTTGGACTCTATTATGAAACTGAATATCTGTTTTTGTGTCACTATTAGTCAATAAAGGAAAGGACTTACAAGAATTGGTTAGTTCCTTAAGCTTCTTCAATTGTCTCTCATATTGTTCATGGCATATTTTCTTCACTTCTTCTCTCATAGTTTTGTCGATAACATCAAATTCAACAGGGTGAGTTCTATAAAACAATTCACTATGGATAATTTTGAGGTGAAGTCCTAAATTGTATCTTCGTTTGTACCATTTTTTGATTTCCATCTTCAACCAAAATCTATAGGCTGCATGTACGGCTGATTTAGATTCTTTCGAATCATGCTTACAAGAGATCTTCATGTATTTCGGTGTTCATTTGTTCTTCAAACATTCTTTGTTGAACCAAATATGGTTGTTTTTTGTTGTATGTTTTGAATTTGATAAGTACTCTTCTGTAATACATTTCATCGACTTCGAGAAAACGATATGCCTCCACCCAGGTAAAAAGGGCAAACGTCTTGACCTGTTGGAAATTTTAGAAATTAGTAGTGCCATTAAGAGGAATTACCCCATCGTAAATGAACAAGTTGAATACCAAATTTCCCCTCTACTACAATCAATATTATAAATAAGCTTGTTAAGTATTTTTCTGTTCAGTCTGGATAATGGGCCCATAACCCGAAACTAGTTGACTAATGTAATTGTTAATTTTTATTCAATATATTTGTGAAACTTAAAGTCAAGTGTTTTTATTTTAAATATCAGTATTTAATCATGTTTCACCAAGTGATAAGCGAAACTGAATATTAGTTATATATATATATATATATATATATATATATATATATATATATATATATATATATATATATATATATATATATATATATATATATTATGCTATATTATATATAACGATTTTTCAAAATTTTTTGGAACTAAGAATACTAGAACCTATTTGGGAATCAATAAATTATGAAATTCCATCATCGATTCTTGGAAAAACGCAAATAAATAAAAATAACTACAGGTGTAAAGGCGTCTTTTTAGAATTATGTGATAACTAAATTTTCATTATTCGTTATTTTAGGGTAGAAATAAGATATCCAAATACGGTTTTCACTAGCCTATTTTGGCATCATTACACTACATTTTTATGGCAAAAAAAAGTTGTTGCATTAATTTTTTTAGAGAAATTAGCAACTTTCTGTTATATAAAAAAACGCCCTCTACCGGCATCACTGAAAATTTGCCAGATTACAGATAAGATGGTTTTGATGAAGCAATAAATGCTCATTCCAACGAGATCAACTTTGTTGAAATCCGTTCAGTCGTTCAGTAGTTACAGCTGTTTATTCAAAAAAACATTGAATCACATTTCAATACATATGTCAAAAAGTGTCGATTAACAATTACTCGAATAAAGCCCAGCTTGAAGTGAAAAATATTGTTTTGGTATATTTACTAGATGTATTTCAGAAAAAAATCACTTTAAAAGTTTCAGATGGCGGTTACGCCCCCTGGCGGCCACCTTGGTAACCGGAAAATAATTTCCAGGGTTTTCTGTTGACCACATTGGTTATAACATTTTTTAACGACGAATGGTTTCTGAGATACAGCGGGGTAACTCTCTTAATCAGACACCCTGTACAGGCTTTGAAAACGTGACTGAAATTAGAACTTTATCGTCTGTGGCTTCCTTTTCACCAAGTCAATAAGTTGTAGTATATTAAATGTTTGGATATTTTCGGCCCCCACAGTCGAATATTCGATTGGGTTAAAATAGATCGTGCTGACGCGTTTCGGACCAATTTCGAAACAGGAGGAATTCAGGCGGAAACAAAGGTATCAGCTAATTATAACACGACTGCGACATATCTTTCAATCATTTTGCGTAGGAGTACGAAAAAGAGAAATTATCAGTTGATACGTAACTCATATCTTTCTCACAATAAACATAAATATTCAAAACAGGGTATATTTCGTAAAACTATTTTAACATATGTATATGCAGTGATCTTTGCTGCAGATATAAACACGTTTTGTCTATATTTGGATTCATCAGAGACGATATTTCTCACTATACTATTAATTATATGAAGAAAAGTAAGAATAGATAATAATATTAATAATTAACTCTTTATTTCAGTCATCCCAATGCAACGGTAACATTGCAACAAAAAAGTGTCAGGATTCCACATGATTACAAATTTATTAAAACAATGGTTAAAAATAACAATTTACACTTTTATTATAAGAAATAACGCATGACGCACGTTTCGGTGGAACTTCACCATGAAGATAATAAATCGGGAGTTTATAAAATTAATTGTGGCGATTGTGATAAGTTTTACATTGGTAGAACTTTCAGAAGTTTTCAAACTAGAATTTCAGAACACAAACATAGCTTCGTTAATCAGAAGTCGGATTCACATTATGCAAACCATCTAATCCAAGAAAATCACACATTCAATTTCGATTTTAAAATATTAAATACTGAAAGTAAAGGAATTAAACTTAATTTTTTAGAATCATTACAGATAAATAAATACAAGCATTCCGGTCTCCTATTGAATAGCCAAATCGATCATACTTCAAGCCCCCTTCTTAATCTTTTCAAAATTACCGAACTACCTGACTAGCAGTTCAGAATTGGTTTTTCCTTTTCTAATAATTATTTGTAACCATCTTTGTATTTACCCCTTCCACATAATTTGTCATTTCTTGTTTTCCATATAACAGAAAATCATAGTTAGTTTGCCATTAGCATCTGAAGAAGGTGAAGTTCCACCGAAACGTGCGTCATGCGTTATTTCTTATAATAAAAGTGTAAATTGTTATTTTTAACCATTGTTTTAATATGTTTATTAATTTACACCAAGTATCGGCCCAATTAATCCAAAATTTGATTACAAATTTGCCAACATAATTATACTTCTCAACACTATAGAGTTCTAACTTCATAAATTCATCATGTATCAGGTTTTTATTTATTTTGAAGTTGAACGTTCATTTAATAGAATCTGGTATTTTATTATAATATTTAATCATTACATTGCAGCAGTTTTTTCTATCATAGATAGTCTATAATTTGGATATTTATAATTCAGTGATCTGGTGTTTTTATTATTGTAGTCTTGGAATGATTGTCTATTTTCAAAAAAGCACAATGAAAATTCCTGGATATAAACAGCATAAACAGTTAAAATTTTTAATTAATTATTACAATTTAAATGACCTCTACAATTCTCTAATTTTCATAGTTTCAGCACAATAATCAAAACTCTCTTCTGTATTATGGAGATTGAATTTAGGTTGAATGCCCTATAAAATATTAATCCATACCTGAATTTAACTTCAAGAGTGGCATGGTGAACTGGCTTCAAAACACTGAAATTCAAATATTTTGATGTATTTCTAAGACCATAAAATACTTTATTGCAATTTTCACGTGATTCTATTTCATGTTTTTCCTAAGATTAATGTTTGTCCATATTCAGACTTATTTTGACCTCTACTAACACATCGTAGCTCTGCGTCCCGCCAATTTTGGGACACGTTTTATATATATATATATATATATATATATATGTATATATGGTTTTATTTATTTCATAATAAATTACCTATAAACTACATTACCTATTATACAATCCAATCCAACATTTAGAAATATTAAAATTAGTGATATCCTGCCACCCCCAAGGAAACGATGGCAAGCAAGCTCACCAAAATTTCACACCACAAAAATGTGCAAGAAAATTATGACCTAACGTAGAGCATCCCACACTAAACATTGAGAGAGGAATTAGAGATAAATTATTTTGAAAAGGAATTTTAAGATAAATTACAGTAATTTTAATTTTTATAATTTATATAAATTATACGCAGATTTAATTCTTCAATTTTTCTAAGAAACAACGTAAATCAAGACAAAATAATTCAACAAACAAACTCTTACCATAATAACTTATCTTCTTCGACAAAATCTAAACATATAGAATTTTCAATTTTTCTAAAAAAGGTATAATTTAGAAAATGTCCAAAATAACAAGTAATGTCTTTTTAAAGAGAAATTCAACAATCCAATATTACAAACCTATTTAGTACATTACGTGGGTGAAGGTTTCTGTGATCCTCTTTCCATCTGATATCAACAGACCTGACTGCTGATATTGGACTAAATAGCACGTAATTAGTAACTGAAGACGGCCACAGCCGTAATAAAAAGAATTTTGAAAAAAAAAAACAAATAGTACCCTATTCTTTGACTTTTCAAAATCGAAATAATTTGAACCCATTTCGAACATTACGTGGGTAAAGCTTTCTGTGGTTTCCCTTACCATCTAATAATAACAGATTTGAATGTTAATATTGGACTGAATAGCACGTAATGAATAACAGAGAACGGCCACAGCCGAAAAATTTTTGATGAAACATAGCAGTCTTTTTTAACTATTCAAATTTTTTCAAATCAATAAATGTCGAAGAAATTTCAATATTTTTTGAAAAAGCCAAGAATGTAGTGGCGAAACGTCAACTTTTTAATAAAATCGAGTTTTTTGAGATTCACCAAGCCTGTTATTGCTAATAATTATCAAAGAGTTTATATATATATATATATATATATATATATATATATATATATATATATATATATATATATATATATAATTATTTATTCGAATTGTTGTTGCCTGTGAACTATTTCTAATCTCTTCATAATTATTAGCAATAACAGGCTTGTTGAATCTTAAAAAACTCGATTTTATTAAAAAGTTGACGTTTCGCCACGACATTCGTGGCTATATCAAAACTTTTGATAAAGCCACGAATGTCGTGGCGAAACGTCAACTTTTTAATAAAATCGAGTTTTTTTAAATTCAACAAGCCTGTTATTGCTAATAATTATTAAGTGATTATTTATATATATATATATCTATATATTTATATATATATATATATATATATATATATAAAGATAAAGATAAAGATAAAGATAATTTATTGGTGCTATATGCAGTACAGCATTTACACAAGTCAATACATTCATGTGTGTATGAAAATAACAAATTAAAATGTCTTGCGAACACGAGACAGATATACCTACACATATCCACAATTATACTTGACATATATAAATAAAATACAATTATACACATATACACCCACCAAACCAAAAGTGTGTTAGTGGGAATCACGTAAACCGGTGCTCATCGGAGTAAGATCAGTCTGCTTCATTCAACAAAATTCAGAGTTGAGGGAAAATTGAAACTGCGAATTCTGAAGTAGAGTAAAAACAGTGAGTTTGGAAAAAATGTTTCACTCTACTCTTGAAAAGTTTCGAGGAAGATCTTTGAAGTAAACTGGAAGTTTGTTGTAAAGTTCAAGGTCCAGCGAATTATCCTAGATTTATTCAACCTATATCGTTGACATCTCAGAAGATTTCCGGATCTTGTTGGGTAATTATGGTGGTCTGAATTCTTGGTTAATGAATCTTTCTTGTTGTGGATTTTCTAATACGGAACTATAAATGTAAACCGATGGAATAGTCATAATTTCCAGCTTTGCAAAAAGAGGTCGGCACGAATCACGCCTATCCGCTCCTGTTAAAATCCTTATGGCTTTTTTTTTTGTAGGATGAAAGCTTTAGTGGAATGGGACGATGACCCCCATAAAATTATCGAGTAGCATATATGCGAATGAAACAGTGAAAAATAAAGCAATTTTAAGAGCTGTTGAAGCTTAATATTCGTTTCAGTCTTCGAAGCATGAAGATTATACTTGACAATTTTCTACATAAATAATGTATGTGACTGACCCAAGACAAATTGTCATCAATGTATACCCCTAATAATTTTCACTGATAAACCCTGGTGTGACTTCGATATGTAAAGAGATAGTTAAAGATTGTGTCTTGGCTTGATTCAGATTTAATTTATTCGCTGTAAACCATTTATTAGCTTCAGTTCTAGTATCCATGGCTAGTTGTTCGAGAGTGTTGATATTCTTGGCAGAGTTTATTATGGTAGTATCGTCAGCAAATAAGACAGATTTATTCGGCAGTAAAAAGTGATGAAAATCGTTAATGTAAATAATAAATAATAGTGGTCCCAAAACAGACCCTTGAGGGACACCATTTTCAATGTGTCCTGGGTCAGACACAACACCATTGATAGAGACAGCTTGTTTTCTCTGAGATAGATACGAATCGAACAGTTTCAGTGGAATACCTCTTATTCCATAGTGATTGAGTTTGCCAATCAGTATCTCATGAGATACACAGTCAAAGGCCTTGGTTAGGTCGCACAGTGTGAGACTAGTATGCTTACCCTCCTCAAGACTCTCAACTGCGTCTGCTATAACTTGCAAGAGCGCTTTCGTTGTTGAGCTACCCACCTCTGAACCCAAATTGTGCATTGTCAAACAATGCATTGTTTTCGAAGTATTTATATAGCCTGTGTTTTCAAGATTATTTCAATTACTTTGGAGGGCACAGGTATAATGGAAATGGGTCGAAAATTCTCTAAACAGTCAGCATTTCCTTTCTTAGCAAAGGTAGAACTTTAGAAATTTTTAAAAGAATCGGGAAAAATACCAGAACTGAAACAATAATTTTATGATGATTGTGAGAGGAGGGGTAATCAGGTCGGCGTTTTCTTTGAATAACATACTGTTAAGTTCATATATATCTGTAGCTGATGAATTCTTAAGGGATAAGATTGCATCATATACTTCATTTTCAACAACTGGTTCAAGAAAAAAGGAACTGCTGGTGTTGGTAAATTTCTCATGAGATCTATGGGATTGTCAGT
>JARQZK010000009.1:7500-107500 GCA_030704885.1 Cynegetis impunctata | reverse complement strand
GGGTTGTTATTTCGGTAATAATTGAGAATTATCTTCATCGAAGATACTGATTAGGATGATGCCAATTCTGTAGGAACAATCTTGAAGTAAGTGGGAGTTTTTATTTTATTTCTACAATCTCTACCTCCGAACTATTGATTTTATAGGTGTCTTAAAAAGTTGAAGAAGAAAAAAGAAGCTTTTCCTATAATAATTACAAATCAAACCTAATGATACTATTGCGATTGGACTGATATTTGTCTGTAGTTTTTTTTTTGATTTGATTATCCTATTTTTATAACAACATCTGAGTAAGTTTTCGATTATCACAAGTAATTTGAACTGCTCGCTTTGAGTGTCACTTACTGATTTCAAATTATGTGATAATTTTTCTTGTGAAGTTAACATGAGATTCAATAGAGCAGCATAGATAGACACAGACAAATCGATGACTCTAATGGAACTAAGTTACAAGCTTGCAATGTCGCTATAAATTTGGGCTGATCGGAGTACAATCGTGCTTCTTTTGGACCCTGAGGATTTCTCAAATATTTTTTAATAGTGAAAAAATTTCTAGGTGCTACCATTCATGGAATAGGATCAGACGAAAGGTAAAATCATTTTTGCTTTTATAGCAAATACATTTTTATTGTAACTCATAATTATACTGAGAATGGAAACTTTACTACCTATCTAGTACCAGAATTACCAGAATGATTATTGCAGAGTTCGGTAACTTGAAACAATTATTAGCTGTTGATCATCATCATCCCCCAGCCATCTGCGTCCGCTGTCGGACATAGGCCTCCTCAAGTTTCTTCCAAGTTTCTCGGTCCTGTGCCGCTGCAATCCAGTTGGTATTGATCTTTTTTAAATCGTCTGTCCATCTGGTGGGTGGTCTTCCGGGATTTCGTTTGTCTGACCATGGCCTCCATTCCAGAAGTTTTTTCGTCCATCTCTGATTTGTTTGTTGTGCTACATGACCGGCCCACCTCCATTTCGACTTTGAGAGCTGGTGATACAAATATCGAATTAAACTATATAAAGGGTGATTCATTCAGAGGTACTTTTTATGGTGGCGGACTAACGTCAAATCACGCATGCGTCGAGTTAAACGTCATGGCATTTTTGTTTTGTATTGTTTGACTATCATCATGGAAAGACTTAGCCCGGCGCAGCTTCTACAAATTGTTCAGTAGTAGGTATTATGAAAATCAGCGTTCTACTAGGAATGTTTTTCGTGCACTCATGGTCTACATAATAGGCCTGACTGAACGCACAATTCGCTATACAATCGAGAAGTTTGAAACCCAATTTTCATTATGGGATAATACGCGACCAACTAAACCACATCTAGCTCGTAGTGGAGAAACTATAGAGCTACTAGCGGTGAGCATTCCTGAGTACCGCGAAGACTCAATTCATCGCCATTATCAACAGAGAGGATTGTCGTATTTTATATGAAGATGTGGGTTTAAAAGCTTAAAAAATTCAACTAGTTCAAGAACTGAAGTCGACTTATCTTCCAAATTGTCACCATTTCAGTCAATAGGCAATAGGTAACCTTTGGACCAGTGAATTGGCCTTATAGATCATGTGACATCACACCTTTAGACAACTTTCTTGTGGGCTACGTGAAATCGAAAGTGTATGTGGATAAACCGGCTACGATTGATGCATTGAAAGCCAACGTAACTCCCGTAGTTTTCCAAATATCACCTGAAATGCTCCAACGCGTCATTGGAAATTGGAATATTAGGATGGGTCATGTTAGCCGCAATTACAGCCAACATTTAAAAGAAATAATATCCAAAATATAGATGCCAAAAATTGTTTTTTTGTATAATAATGAAGAATAAGCAATAAAATTAATTTTTTGATTTGGTTTTTATTTTTGAAAAAAGAACCTCTCAAAGAATTACCCATTATATATATTTCGCAGGAAAATAGCTAGAAACAAGATTAGGCCATACCAATAAGCAATACCTACTCTTCAACAACTTCTACGCCATTGAAAGAAAGCGGTCCAAACACCCACTTTATTTATGTCCAAAGGATGCAATAGATAGAGTGAATTCTTGGCAAACATACTGGAGTGCTATTATCGAAGACAATAACATACTCACTTTACCTACAACGTATACATTAATAAAGGCGTATTCCTGGACCATTCAAAACATTTAAATGGAACCCAGTCAGAACTAATAACTTTCGAAGGAGCTTAGTAGAATGCTCAGAAGGCGGATATGATTTAAGTCGTTTGTAATACATATCACTTTGTAGCAAGTGCCAATGAAGAATCGTTCAGTTAGAGTATATCTCAATGAATAATAAATTATAGTTCATTTGAGAATAGGTTCTGTAGTAAAAGAAAAAGAATGACCGTCTCTTTAACAAACGAGACTATAGTCCACAAATTTTAGTGGGCGACGAATGCTGATCTAACAATGAATTAAAATTTATTAGCCTTTTTAATTAAGACAACTTGTTTTCAGTACTACCCTGGATTGAGCATCTGATGGGTTGGATAGACAAAATACCAAAGTAATTGGCATAGCACTCGTTAATGGTTATAATAATAATAATAATAATAATAATAATAATAAGGACTTTATTGATTATGAGAGGCGAAGTCTAGCAAGGCTATTCTACTCAACCTCGAACTACAAAAAAAAAATATAATCAATGAAACAAAGTAACAAAATAAACAAAAAACAAACAATATATATTAAAAAAAAGAAAAAGAAGAAAATTAAGAGTCTATATGAAATAAAATGAAAATAAATAATTAATAGAACAAAACAACTCAATGTGAAATGAAATACAGATAAATAAAAACCAGACACGAAATAAAAAACTGAAACAAATCGTAAATTATTAGGAGTGAATGAGAATTTAAACATTGAATATAAATTGACCATAACAAACTAAAGTTTATTCATTAGGTAGCCCTTAACAAAAATTAAACAGCTATTTGTGCAGATAGAAGTCTCGATCTGATCTTCTTCTTGAAACTATGTAATGAAAGTTTTTTAATATTCCTAGGTATCTTATTATATACAGCTATAGAATTATATGAGAAAGATCTTTCAAAGATAGTTAGGCGAAACCTAGGGAGGTCAAATCAAATCATCTTTATTTGTGTCAGTATACAATTGTATTTACACGCGTCCAGTACATAATTACATCACTATCAAGTATAAGTTGTAAAATAGAAATGAAAGATAGTAAAAGGAACATACAGTTAAAAATTTAGTTAGAAAAATTCACTAAAATTAAAATTTTTAAAATTATAGGGAGCTGCATCAATTAAGATTTTTTTGATTTTATTTTTAAATTGGTTTAACGTAAGAGACCTCCAGCTTGAAGGTAACTTGTTATACAACTTAAGTGCTAAAAAATTTGGACCATTTTGTGATCTCCCCAGTCTATATCTCTGTACATATATATCATCCTTATTTCTAGAGTCATATGAGTGGTTATCACAATTTAGCTGCCATTTATCTCTACTCGAGTGGGCGTACATGAGACATTCTAAAATAAATAAGCCAGGTAGAGTTAGAATGTCTAAACTTTTAAAAGATTGCCTACAATCCTCTCTATACTTGAGATCACTAATTATTCTTATCGCTCTTCTCTGCAATCCAAACAATCTATCAAACCCAGCGCAATGTCCCCAGACCAGAATGCCATATCTCAGATGAGGTGGAGAGTATCCCCATGTCTAATATTAACAGCATGAGAATTACCTCTGAAACTCAATCTACAATGAGGATAAGAAGGCATCCCAGATGATAGAATTCGGTGGACTAAAGAACTCATATGAAAAAAGAAAACCTGGTTCATTCTCAGCCACCGTAGTTGATCAATCTTAGCCGAAATCCTCTCATATTTGCGTACTCTGAATACAAAGCGACAACATGAATTCTGAATGCGCTGTAGTCTATTCCTCGAAAATTGATCCAGACAAGGATAGATAAGGACCAGACCATAATGCAGAATCGGCAAAATTAGCGTTTCTACAAGTTTTTTGCGCATCTTAAAATTCAATATGCTAACATTCATATACAGTGTCCTAAGAGACATGTAGCATTTTCTTACCAAAAGCAAAATATGATCACGAAAACGTAATTGATCATCCATAATGATTCCCAAATTCTTAGCAGAATTACTTTGAGAAAGACCCACGCCATCCAACATAATAGAAACATTCTCATGTACCATCGACCTTTTAGCACTCGATCTGAATAGAAGTAAAGTGCACTTAGAGGGATTCAGCCTTAGATTGTGTTCCTCCGAGATACAATAGTATTCCAATATATATATATATATATATATATATATATATATATATATATATAAATATATATATAAATATATATATATATACATCAGGGGCGGCTAGTCAAAGGAGGCTAAGGAGGCTAAGCCTCCTCAATAATATTCCGTGTATCACTAATAAATTATATTGAATAGTCAGCATTCAGCATATTCATATTAATCAAAATCATATTATTTTATGCAACTACCTTCCTTTCAACCTCCATTATATAATATAATTTATTAATTAAGATAGAAGGTATTTACATTTACTGCATTTCATTCATTTCAAGATTTGTGGCAACGCTGCGGAAGGCTTAGAAAGGTATATTCTCAACGTTCATTACGCCTGCCACAGAAAAGCAAATAACGGTGCAAATACTCCGAATGAATACTTCATTGCAATAGAAAAGCAAAACACATGTAAATGGCAACACGAATAGGAACCCAGTCTCATACAATGTCGACCAATCACAACTATAGAATTTCGCGTGACATCGAGTGAATTCGTTGGAAAGCATTAATTGAATCGTAGTGTGATCGTAGTTACTAATGGTAGCGTGTTCACTTATATTGCTCGCGTATTGTTTTAAAATGAGTTTGATTACTGAAGTTAATTTCAAAAATTTCAATGGTGACTTAGTGGAATGTTTGTTATCCCATAACTTCAGTGCACTAAGTTATGAGGATAAAGTTTCGATTAAAACATTGCGACCTACCCCTGAATTAAACAATTTGGTGCAGCGTAAGAGACAACAAAACCGCGGTTTTAATACAAGAAATTATGAGAGGCATCCTTGCCTAACCGGATCACAGGTAAAAAATAAATTATTTTGTTGGCAGTGTTTACTTTTTACTAGTGAAAATTTGAGGATTTAATTCTATACCTACTTGAAAGTGAGGAATTTTTCACCGATAAAGTAACTTTAAATACAGCACGCGGATTAATATCATACTTACAAGATAAGGAATTTATAATTTTTCAAACATCTTCAAATTAATTTTTGAACAAACAGAAATAGTTTTTCAAATCTTACAGCACAAGTTTTCAGATGTAATTTACTCTTATGTCTAATTGTTTCTATCCCGGTGACATCGGCTTCCGTAGAGCGCTCGTTTTCCACTCTTGAGAGAATTAAAACTTATTTACGAAATTCAATGAGCCAGGATCGTTTGAAAAATATTAGTTTGTTGTTTATTGAAAAGGAATTGGTAAAACTTTTGGCGAAAGACAAAAATTTGTATGAGGATATTATAGATCATTTTGCTAACGTTAAAGATCGCAGGATCCCGCTAATCTTCAAAAATATATAATAACTTTTTATTTACTCTCACCAGCTGTTAACAAATTCGTTAAGTAGGTAGGTAGGTACCTATTTTGTGAAAGAAAAAAATTGATGAATAGATGAATGACTGAGAAGAGTTTTTGTGAATATTGTAAATAGAAGTTGTTGGTCTCAAGGTAGACACTCGAAAGTGAAAACAAATTAATAGCTTAGGGTGCTTGTTTTACTTTGATTTTCTTTCAATTATAAGGCGGTTGACCTTGAAATTCTAAAAATTTTCGCCTATGGTGTATTTTTTAACACCTCTTGTAGCCTCCTCAAACCAAAATCTCACGAGCCGCCACTGATATACATATATATATATATATATATATATATATATATATATATATATATATATATATATATATATATACATATATATATATATATATATATATATATATATATATATATATATATATATATATATATATATATATATATATAAATATATTTGAATTATTCTTGCCTCTGTTGTATTGTTCGTATTTGTCCATTTGATCAATTACACGAAATTTGAGGTTAGAAACAGAATTCATTGAACCATTAACGTTTCGTCACGGAAGTCACGATATTCTTTATATATATATATATATATATATATATATATATATATATATATATATATATATATATATATATATATTTTTAAAGGTTATATATTTCTGACCTCGAACCAGGTACTGAGGCCTAAAATTTACAAAAAGTATAACATAATATCGCCCCCTTAGTGCAACAACTAGATAACTTGAAATTTATAGTTTCGAGAAAATCGATTTTAAAGTTTCAAAGCTCTAAAAAAATACAACCGTTAAGCAGTCAAAAATATTTGATGTGTATAGAGATATGTTGCATATCAAATTATGTATAGTCAATTTTACAGACAATCAGGTTTCATATATTTGCAGAATTTGATCAAAAACTTAGGATATCTAGTTGCTGCTGAAAATCTAGTCAAAAGAAAGTAAAGTTATCTATTTATAACCACTAGCAATTGAAAGCAAATCACTTATTAAATACAACTTTATTTGGAATGAAAAATGAACAAGAATGGTTCAACTAAAACACAAAATATTTCAACACTTAACACGACTTGAATATCAATATCAGTGACATCACTTTCGGAAGATTCTGTGTTATGAAGCCTTTTACTTTGGTCCCCTTAGAATGGGAGACTCTGATAAAATGCTTCATACAAGCTAGGGAGTGCCGGAGGTTACATTTTGAAAAGAGACATTAGGTCGTCGTATTTTTCTTTTTTAAGAGTTAGTTGACTTTGATACAAAGATACAAAATTTTGTGATTGACTACGCAGAATTTCCAAAATCTTCTTACCCCTTAAAAAAAAACTTTTTAATAAAATCGAGTTTTTTAAGATTCAACAAGCCTGTTATTGCTAATAATTATCAAGAGATTATATATATATATATATATATATATATATATATATATATATATATATATATATATATATATATATATATATATATTATATATATATATATATATATATATATATATATATATATATATATATATATATATATATCTGTATATGTCTTTATATATATGAATTTGTTTTTAGGTTTCCTAGAAACAACGGGCCACAGGCCATTGGAATTATCAAAAATCAAAAACTAAGAAATCAAACAAAACAAATATTTTTTACTTGTTTAATTTCTTGATTTTTTATAGATTTTGTTGAAAATATAATGAATCAAAAATTCGATGTTGATATTTTATTGAATTTTAGAATTAATAACAGATTGAATTGCTCAAATTCATTGGAATTCTTAGAAAATTACACTTTTTTCAAAAGATAATACTGAAATTGTAAACGACTGATCATATATAAAATATTCCAGCACGATATGGAATATAATATGCGTAATTGCGTTAACATCGTATACTCACATCAACATGAAAAACTAACTGCAAATATATATTTTTCACTAACTTCTTTATCATCTAATAATATGAGGCAGCCATTGCCAAGTTCTTGAAACGTATTGGTTTATAAGAAGTAAATAATTGTTATACTTTCATTAAAATTTCTTCGTATTTCTACGAAGTATTGTTGATATATGAGATGTTTCGATGGAATGCCGTAGATAAATACATACATATTAGGCTAGGCATAAAAAATGCTTAACCTAGTATATCTTCCTAATAAAGATACCAGTATTTCAACAATTTAAAGTGTGGTTAGCTGCCTATCAAACAGTTTTTGCATAAATAAAAGTTCAAAACTAAGAATTCTTTGAAATTTGCAAATTCCATGAAAATATCTGTGACTGTCTCGATATTACACGATCTTATTTGAATATTTCATACATAAACAAATATTATTTCCAAGATATTCGTTACTTATTGCTATGCGAATTTTTATTTTGATACTTATACTTTTATATGAGAGGATGAAATTTCAATGATGGTATTAATTAAAATTTAAAAAAATTGTAATTCCCTCACACTGCAAGTCGTCTTTTATTAGATTCGATGAGTGGTGAATTTATTCAAAATTTGTCTCCTCAATATTGTTCGTAGCCTTTATGACACAAAAAATAGCTATAAGATCAATCTTCAAGATGATATTTAGAGAATCCTGCCGTAACATCTTCCGGTCAAACAACCTTATGACAGTACATAGGATATACATATATAATTGCCTTAAACTAATATTTTATCAAAACCATCTCTTTTCTAAATACAAAAACCACAACAATACAAGGCAAATGGCCCCTTACCTATATCCACATAGACATCTGACCCTCACCCAAAATCAGACAGAATATATGTGTATGCGTTTCTCCAATGTCCTACCTAAAGCCCTTCAAGAAACTGAAAATAGCAGGCTCTTCATGAAGGAAATTCGTAATATCATTATTCAATCCGAACCATATAATACAAAAGAATTTTTTGATTATTGTATAATTAAGTTTAAAATGAGGCTCTGAGACCTCTATATATTATACTTTTACTTTTTGTTGGTTGATGATTTGCATTCTATTATTCTCGAAGTTTTGTTTCGCCCTACAACTATAATACTTCCACATCATAGCGTGATGGGAGGGAAGTATTGTAACGGTCCAAAAATTTTCAAAATTATTTTTTACCTACATTGTCAACATTCTCCAATTGCAGAAGAGAGCAATTCGTTACATGTTTGTATTGAAGAAGAAAGCTCTTTGCAGACCTTACTTCAAGAAAAATGGATTTTTAACGCACTCTTCCTTATATTTACTTGAATCTGTGTGCTTGATTCATAAGTATTTCAATGCCGTACTCTTGTGCCCGATTTCACCAACGAAATGTTAGGAAGTTCCTAACTAAGTACTTATGAAGATAGAAAATACCTAAATCCGATACTTACCTAAATCGGATTTCACCAACGAAATGTTAGGAAGTTCCTAACTAAGTACTTATGAAGATAGGAAATACCTAAATCCGATACTTACCTAAATCGGATTTCACCAACGAAATGTTAGGAAGTTCCTAACTAAGTACTTATGAAGATAGGAAATACCTAAATCCTATACTTACCTAAATCGGATTTCACCAACGAAATGTTAGGAAGTTCCTAACTAAGTACTTATGAAGATAGGAAATACCTAAATCCGATACTTACCTAAATCGGATTTCACCAACGAAATGTTAGGAAGTTCCTAACTAAGTACTTATGAAGATAGGAAATACCTAAATCCTATACTTACCTAAATCGGATTTCACCAACCTAAGAAATCCTTAGTTAAGAAATACCTTGTTAAAAACTTTATTTGGAAAGTTTTGTACATATAATTGGTACCACTGTTTAATACTGGACTGTAAATTTGACAAAGGATAGTAAGAAGAGAAAAAATGATAGAAATATAATAATTTTATTATATCCATTTGAGGTTAAGCATTTCCTGAATACTCTAGGCAGACCTAACGTTAGGTATTTCCTATCGTCTTCACGCATTACTTAACCCTCCGTCGGGCGCAGCTGGCCTGAGAGGCCAGCATAACACTTTTTTAGATGCCGCTCCTACACTAGGTGGCTGAGCGGGGCACCCCTCCCAATAGTTTCCTAACTCTAGCCCTCTCGGTCACGAATTAAAACTATTGGAGCGAAAAATCTGAAATTTACTGTGATGCAACTTATGATTTTTTGAAAATTTTTGATGTTAAATTCAGATTTTCAAAATGCTCCGTTTGGGCACTATGACATGTCCCCAATTGAGGACATCATGAGCTGATGGGCACTATGACATGTCCCCAATTGAGGACATCATGAGCTGATGGAAGACAAAAAATTTTCAGAAATATGTTCAGAGGGTAAAATATTCATATGTTTTATTAAAATAACATTACAGCGTATCGTATTTCATGAATGGTCCATTTTCGAAGTACTTGAATGTATAAAATTTAACTTTTGCAGAAATAAAATAAAAGTGTTGTTATATTTATCTAGATGTTGCGTTTACCGCTAGCTCACAATGTCCTCAAATTAGGACACCACACTTTCAAAAATCGCTGATTACAATATGCACAAAAATCACCGAACACAATTACTTTGGAACAAGTCTACAATTATTGTGAACGTGAACAAATAGTTTTCAAACACGTGGTCTAACGAATATAACTAACAAAAAAATAAACAGTAGAGCGCTACACTGCTGTCACAGCTACCCTACGGAAACCTATATTGCAAATGAATGAATTTTTTTTTCATCAGCTTGTAGATGGCAGCGTATATATTCATTTGGAAGAATATGATGTCCACAACAGAGAACAATGTGACAGAGAAGTAAGAGCAAGCGGCAGTTCATAGGAAAAAATCCAAAGAAGGTTGTCCTCAATTGAGGACAAGGTTAGCGAGAGGGCTAGGTGGGAGCATGGTTTTATCCATTCTGCCCTCGACCGTCACCAGGTTTGCTTAGAACTCCCCTGGCTTGTGAGGCCGAGTGCGCCCGATTACGTTATAAAATCGAAGGTGAGATTTTTAAACATATTTCGGTATAAATTCCCAAGTGATTTCGATGGAGATTGGACTGGAACCACTAAAAAGAAGAATCTTCCTCAAAACTTTGTCTCATCAACTTGCGATTGAACAAATAGCCCAGCGAAGTCTGAATACAGGTGGAATGCCGACTCAGCTGCAATTCCGATTGAAGAGGTTTTTACCCCAAGAAGCACATGCAATTTCTTCCTCCTTGCCTCCCAAAAGACGCAAGTGTAGGACGTGCATGGCTGAAACAGGATTTAGGAGGATGATAAATTACGAATGTCAAAATTGTCATGAAACGATCTGACTAAGCCATGTGAACTTGCCAGACTTGTTATTCAAGTGCTACTTTGGAAGACCAAACGTCAATTTTCGCCCACGACTGAGGCGAACAATGAAGGCCCCACATATGAAAAGACTTTAGAACACTTTTGTTTCCTGTTTTTTACTTTCATGATACACTGTCAGTTCAATTTCAAATTTAATTTTTTGTCAAATTAGCAATTTTGGTTGTTTTAGTTCAAGCTTAATTTTGTTCATTGAACTCGTTCTATTTTTGATTCAATTTGGTATATTTGCTTTCCTTAGACCCTACCTAACCCTCTCGCTCACCTTGTCCTCAATTGAGGATAACCTACTTTGGATTTTTCCTATGAAGTGCCGCTTGCTCTTACTTCTCTGTCACATTGTTCTCAGTTGTGGACATCATATACTTCCAAATGAATATATGTGCTGCCATCTACAAGCTGATGGAAAAAAAATTCATTAATTAGAAATATAGGTTTCCGTAGGGTAGCTGGGACAGCAGTGTAGCGCTCTACTGTTTATTTTTTTTTGGTTATATTCGTTAGACCACGTGTTTAAAAACTGTTTGTTCACGTTCACAATAAGTGTAGACTTGTTCCAAAGTAATTGTGTTTGGTGATTTTTGTGCATATTGTAATCAGCGAGTTTTGAAAGTGTGGTGTCCTAATTTGAGGACATTGTGAGCTAGCGGTAAACGCAACATCTAGGTAAATATAACAGCACTTTCATTTTATTTCTGCAAAAGTTAAATTTTATACATTTTAGTACTTCGAAAATGGGCCATTCATGAAATACCATACCCTGTAATGTTATTTTAATAAAACATATTAATATTTCACCCTTTGAACATATTTCTGAAAATTTGTTGTCTTCCATCAGCTCATGATGTCCTCAATTGGGGACATGTCATAGTGCCCAAACGGAGCATTTTGAAAATCTGAATTTAACATCAAAAATTTTCAAAAAATCATAAGTTGCATCACAGTAAATTTCAGATTTTTCGCTCCAATAGTTTTAATTCGTGACCGAGAGGGCTAAGGTGGACCTATCGCTGTTTTGAATTAAAATTTGATAAGGTGGGGGAAGAGGGCAGAATATGTGGGTGGCCTCTCGGGCCGAGTGCGCCTGATTCCGTTTCGTTCAGAGGTGCGCCCGACGGAGGGTTAACGCGTGGTGAAACGCAAATTGCACTTAAGAATTCCTAAATCCGATTTAAGTATTGCCTAACTTTAGGAATTAGTTGATGAAATCGGGCATTTTAGTGTCACAGCACGGGTATTTTACCAGATCTTCGGGATATCATGTTCACCTCCCTCTTCTTTCCTCTGAAATAACAAAAAGTCCATCATTTACAATGCTAAGAAAATTTACAATCCCCTTCCTGTTGAATTAAAAATGATAACATCCTTGGCCAATTTTCGGAAAAGAACAAAATCTTATTTTCTTGATAGACCTTATTACTCTCTAGAGGACTACTACTCTGAGCATTGATTGATCGGGATGACCAAATTGAATAACACAGGCATCAGCTTCAATAGAGGAGGATTTAACACTCTAAGTTTTATTTGTAAAGTTTGTATGTATTTTGTATGGAAATGTGGTGTGATGTGTTTTCATTTCTAGGTACTACATTGTTTAGTTTAGTGTATATATTTTGATTGATGTGTGTTCATTTTTATGTTTCACATAATTGAGTTACTATATTTTTCACTTTGTCAATAAAGTAAATAATTTTAAAGACAATAAAGCTTATAAAATGTCCCAAAACGGGTAAAAAACTAATTTGAGCAAAAAAAATTCTGTTGGTCTGTAGGTTGGTCGATCTGTTGGTCTGTGGGTCGGTCGGTCTGTTAGTTCTTTCGAGAACTTTTGGAGTAATTGGGCTATTGACTTCAAATTTCGTACACAGGTAGGTATCCATGAGAAAACGGTTTGTATTGCTTTTCAGCAAAGTTGGGGAAGGGGGTGAATTGGGGTGTTAATGATCTAAAGGTAGTTTTTTCGATGGAAATCGAGTAATATGTCGTTTTCGGGATTTTTCAATCGATATGATATTTTAAAATGAAATAGTGGTTGGGGGGAAATCAGGGGGTGGAAATTGAAAATTATTGTAAAAATCTAGTAATATGTATATATATATATATATATATATATATATATATATATATATATATATATATATATATTTATATATAAATATATAATCTCTTGATAATTATTAGCAATAACAGGCTTGTTGAATCTTAAAAAAGTCGATTTTATTAAAAAGTCGACGTTTCGCCACGACATTCGTGGCTTTATCAAAAGTTTTTTTCGTTACTGCTAAATACAGTATCTAAATTTTTTTTATATTATGAAACATAAGCTGAGTGTTTTTATTTTAAAGTTTATACTTTATTATATATATATATATATATATATATATATATATATATATATATATATATATATATATATATATATATATATATATATATATATATATATATATATATATATATATATATATATATATATATATATATATATTGAATGAAGTGAACTAGGACATTTATTTGAAACTAATCAAACAAACCTCCTAGCGGAGCTGGTTATACGAGTTCACGAAACATCGAAATGCCTCCATATACCTTAGGATGGTGTATGTTAGAAACATTAAGTTGTTTATCACAATCAATGGAAATGATAGACAGTCTGTTTCGCCCTTATTTGGGGCTCATCAGTATCATCTATCCATCGAAAGTGATAACCAACCAAATATTTCCAACGACGTTATATTTTCCTTCCAGTGACTATATGGCATATAAATATGACACAGCGCCACCAGTCGGAAACAAATGAACCACATCCCACAGATAGAAGAAAACATTTCGGCAACGGGAACTCGCACGTCCTAACACCCGAAGGTGGTTACTATAATCGCTAAGCAAGAGTAAAGTTGATACATCCATTCGATGTAATTCAAACTTCACACGCCGCAAGTAACAAGCGCTCCAAATTTTATCCCTTTTACAGGTAGCAAATGAATAGAAAACAGAATTCTTCGTGTTAACGACACACGTTCGTGGCATATATATATATATATATATATATATATATATATATATATATATATATATATATATATATATATATATATATATATTAAAAGAAGAGGGGTATTCAAGGAATATAATCCAGAGTTTCAAAACAAGTTGCACTTAACAATAATTTTGATACTTCTTTCATTATGTGAGTTAACTAAGTATATCAAATCTAAGATTATTTTATCCAAGAGTGATACATGAATACTTCAACATCTAAAGGAAATTTTGGAATATTCAATATTTCAATAGACGTTATTGTTTTGACTATTTTTGAAAACGTGAATGTTAATATCAAACACTTAACAAAATTATGACAGTTTTGTTAGGACATAAAGAATAAAAGTGTTGATTTATATGACAGCTACCTCTTGCAAAACATTGAAAACACGAAGATATTCGGATCATAACGACACAGTATCATTCATTCAAGATTTTGAGATCATTTTTAAATAACGGTATTCCACGGTGTTTTCAGAATTCATCTTCTGTATAGCTTTTTGGAATGTGTGAATAAAGGTTGAAAATAATTTGAATCAAATTTTGTAAAATCATTTGAAAATAAAAAAAACGAGTGACCTATAAATACGATGTGTTTTTTTGGTGGTTTCTATTGTGTTTGTTCTAAAACAATTTAATACAGAAGATTTTACAGTTATTTATGTGCATTTCATTGTCACCTCAAATAAGACCTTTTTAAAATAATTTTTCTTGTGCTAGTAGGACTTAAGGATTCTTTCTATATAGGGTACAATTAGTGAACAACAAGTGGATAATAAAAGAGTTTCCATATGCTGCAACCTTTTTGTGAAATGTTGTGAAACCATTTCATTCGATAATATTCTTATTACTAACGACTAGTGTAACACTAGTTCAATAATGTTTTTTTGAACTTGACCATATTGAATACTTGTGAAAATTTCGATATGTGTTTCCGATGTTTGAAAGGGCCTAGCAGCGTTTAAAAGTTAACAGAATTTCTATGAAGAATGCTATACCTTATTACTCTGTAGAGGACTAATATTCTGAGCATTGATTGATCGATATGACCAAATTGAATAGCACAGACATCAGCTCCGATTAAAAACAATTTGACACTTACTCTCGATTTTATTGTTGATAATATAAAATTTGTATGTATTTTGTATGAAAATGTGGTTTCATGTGTTTTTATTTCTATGTTATAAATTGTTAAGTTCTTATATTTTTTTGCTAGATGTATTTTTACTTCCATATTTCACATTGTTTAGTTTTTTGCTTTGTCGATAAATTGTATAATTTAAAAGACAATGAAGCATATTCAGCGTATAACAGCATATATCCTCAATTAAAAGTAGAAACATCGAAAAAATTCACATCCTCAACATATTTTGGTCCTTTAACAGGAAAAGTTGCTAATGTCATACCTAAATGTAATATTAAAATTGCTTTCAAACCCTAGACAAAACTCTTAGGATTTTTACTCAATGCCAAAGATATTTCAAAATTTGAAAGTTCAGGAGTTTATAATTTGATTTGTCCTGTATGTAAAGGAGTGTATATAGGTCAGACTGGTCGATCGTTCAAGACAAGATTTAAAGAACACCAATAATATTTTTTGAAAAATAGAACGGTTTCAACATTTTCAAATCATTGCCGTGAAAACCACCACCCATTTCCACAAATAGATAATTTTCAAATCATGCACAAATTACCGAAAGGAACCAAACTTAGAATCATTAGAAATTTATAAACTCAATCAGAATGCAAAAGATATCTTGATGAACGATCAGATTGACTTGATATCTTCTCCTATATTTAGTGTATTTAAACAATAATGACTTTTCTAAGAACATTGTATTGTACCAATTTGTGAAATTCACTCGATTAGCCCTTCTTGAAATATGTTCCTCTTGTCTATTTAGGTACCTGCAATAATCCTTTCCCACCCGTAAGTGCAAATCTATAATTATTTTGTATACAGTTCTTAACTCAATCTGCCCGATGATGGTCTAGTGACCGAAATTGCAATCACAGTGTTATATTTTTCAAAGTATTTTTGTGATAATAAACGTAGTAAATTCAAATTTAGTTTTTGTTCAGCATATTTTGATTTGATTTTATTTGATGAATTAATTAGTTTATAATGTCCAAACTTACAAGTCTGGAGTTTTGAACATATTCAAGAACGAAATATCCCTTCCTATTATACAAGAAGAACTGCTATACAAGTTAGATCGTCGTTAAATAAATTTCATCTTTCGTAAGATTTGGCTATAACGACATTAAAAAATAGCTTGGCAAGCATTCAACGTAGGTAAATCCGCATGGCTCTACGTTCTTCGATTTAATTTATGAAAATTATTCCTGCAGAATATTAACGGAAAGGAGACAGCAATTCAGGTGGAGAAGGAGGGAGAGAGAGAGAGCTGTCGCATAGAGATCATTTGAGTACGTCGATGCTCATTAAAACCTTCTGATCTTTTAATTATGAACGCTCTCCTTTGAGGATCATGAGATATAACTTCATTGATTACGGATGGTTAAAATTCAATTTGTTTCGTCAAAGTCAATTAGTCCGTCGTCTAGTTGCTTATTCCAATGAAATGATTGAAAGTTATTCCATAGTTTAAATATTAGGTGAATGTGAATGGATAATTTTTGATATCTATTTTGTACATGTTGATTTCCAGAATGAATTTTGTTACTTTTGAAGCGATCGTTTTTAGCAGGTTTTCACTTTGAAAACCTGATTCTTAAAATGGGTGCGATTAGCAAAGATAGACCTAGGACCAAGATAGATAGTTTTTCTTTTCATGCCATTTTATGATGCTTGGCACCAAAAACCCAATTTCATATACATATATATATATATATATATATATATATATATATATATATATATATATATATATATATATATATATATATAATTATTTATTCGAATTGTTGTTGCCTGTGATTTATTTTTAATCTCTTGATAATTATTAGCATTAACAGGCTGGTTGAATCTTAAAAAACTCGATTTAATTAATAAGTTGACGTTTTACTACGACATTCATAGTTATTCAAAACTTTTGAAAAAAATTGAAAATTCTTTGACATTTATTGACTTGAAAAAATTGAATAGATAAGATTGATCTGTCTTGTTAAAAATTCTTTCGGATGTTTATTACGTGCTATTCAGTCTAATATTAACATTCAAAATTGTTATCATTAGAAGGCAAGGGAAACTATAGAAACCTTTACCTATGTAATGTTCGAAAATTCTAATAATAGGGTACTATTTATTTAACAGAAAAGAAATTAGTCACGGGAAAATATTAAAAAAGTAGAGCAGAATTATCGGTATAGACCGTTTATATGGAAGCAGCCGTTGACACGTGTTTCGGACTCTTTGGTCCTCATCAGAACGGCGTAGCTAAGTATTGGATTGAAAATTTGGAGATGAAAATAGTTTAATAAATAAAATCCTCTGTTATGGAAGAAAATCTCTTATTTGTGGTTTATTGTTTGAACTTTCCGGTATGGGAGATTTGGTCAAACTTTGCCACGGAGGCGATTAATTCCATCCGAGAGATCTCAGAAAGAGTAAATTAATATTAAGAAAGAAAATTAGTTTTGGGAAAATATTAAACAAGTAAAGCAAAAATTATCGGTATAGTTCGTTTATATGGAAAGAGCCGTTTTTAATGAAATTTTTATAATAAAATCCTCTGTTATGGAAGAAAACCACTTATTTGTGGTTTATTGTTTGAACTCTCCGGTATGGGAGATTTGGTCAAACTTTGCCACGGAGGCGATTAATTCCATCCGAGAGATATCAGAAAGAGTAAATTAACATTAAAAAAGAAAATTAGTTTTGGGAAATATTAAACAAGTAAAGCAAAAATTATCGGTATAGTTTGTTTATAAGGAATTAGCCGTTTTTAATGAAATTTTTATTTAGAATTTCAAATTTTTTTAAATGAAAAAAGGTACTTACAATATAAAACAATGTAGTTTGGGATCATTGCCATATTTTCAGCTTGCAATATTTAATTATTTATTCGAATTGTTGTTGCCTGTGATTTATTTTTAATCTCTTGATAATTATTAGCAATAACAGGCTGGTTGAATCTTAAAAAACTCGATTTAATTAATAAGTTGACGTTTTACTACGACATTCATAGTTATTCAAAACTTTTGAAAAAAATTGAAAATTCTTTGACATTTATTGACTTGAAAAAATTCAATAGATAAGATTGATCTGTCTTGTTAAAAATTCTTTCGGATGTTTATTACGTGCTATTCAGTCTAATATTAACATTCAAAATTGTTATCATTAGAAGGCAAGGGAAACTACAGAAACCTTCACCTATGTAATGTTCGAAAATAATAATAATAGGGTACTATTTATTTAACAGAAAAGAAATTAGTCACGGGAAAATATTAAAAAAGTAGTAAAACGTCAACTTATTAATTAAATCGAGTTTTTTAAGATTCAACCAGCCTGTTATTGCTAATAATTATCAAGAGATTATATATATATATATATATATATATATATATATATATATATATAAATATATAAATAGATATATATATATATATATATACCCAAATATGGAATTAAAACCATAAATAAAGCTAAAAAATTTTTTTCCGAAAACGCATACCCCAGAAATCTTGTTAGCAACATTTTTAAACAAAGGACACATAAATTATATAAAAACACACAAAACATACCAAAAAATAAAGCTGATAATAAATAAATCCCGATACCATATATAAAGAATTTTTCCGAAAATCTTGACAATTATCTAAGAAAATTTAACATTTCAACGGCTCACCAAAACAAAAACAACTTAAAACTCCTATATACAAAACTTAAATCAAAACCTGAAGAAGATAAAATATCAAACATCATATACAAAATAGATTGCAAAAATTGTGACGGCACATATATAGGCCAAACTACCCAATACATTTCTGAACGAATAAAAGGTCACAAATACCAAAAAAATATAACTGCGTTGAAAAAACATGAACAAGAATTAAACCACGAATTTGACTTTGAAAACTACCAAATACTAGAAAGAGAAAAGAACTATAAAAAAAGAATAATCCTAGAGATGATAAATATCCGAACACATGACAATGCGATAAACGACAAAACAGACACGAACAATTTAGCTAGTTTACAAGAATATCATACAACGGGAACGCCACCTATCGAACCTAACACATACCACTCACAACTACAGACAAGCAAGAGAACAAAGACCTGAATTCATAACAGAAGAAAAAGACATGATCACAGAACACCAAAATCATAATAAATAAGATAACCTGTTCGGTCAATCAATCTGGAATATAATATTAAAGAACATAATTATATATAAGATAGGTAAGAATCTATTATCTTTTAAGCAATGGAGCTGTAATGTTTATATTAATTTGTAGTACAAAGTTGAAGACATTGAAAAAGGTCAAACCAGACCGAAACACGTGTATGTCTAAGAAGTAAACAAAAAATTTAATAACAAATGCTTTCATCTATATTTCAATAAGCACTAAAAACTCAAGAACAAGAAACCCAAAAATAGTATTATACAGTGCAAGAAAACCTAACTCAAATATATATATATATATATATATATATATATATATATATATATATATATATATATATATATATATATATATATATATATATATATATATATATATGTGTTCGTATGTATGTGCTTATGTATTTTAGCGATCTTTACAAGATAACGGGCGCAATTTTGAAGCAATAGGGTTGGAAATTTGTTAATAGGTAGTTTCGTATGATATCTTGGATGGGATTGTTTTTGGTTCGAATTGGTTTCTGAAATTGCCATTTTGTATTTTCTCCTCTGAATGAGGCTGTCAATCAGAGGACAAAATGCAACATGGCAATTTCAGAAGTTTACCCACTTATACCCGAGAAAAGTAGATTACTTAACAGTTCAACATACTTGGGCAAACCTTCCGAAAACCTGAAATTGTTTTTTCATAAACAAAATTTCAAGATTTCATATAAAACCAACAATAGCATTGAAAAATTGATTAAAAACAACAAATCATGTTTCAAATGGTGTTTATAGACTCGACTGTAATGATTGTGAAAAATTCTATATAGGACGTACAATTAGAAATTTCAAAACTCGAATACACGAACACCAACGTAGCTATATTAAGCAGAAAACTGACTCTAATTATGCGTGCCATCTTATTCAAGAAAACCATACCTTTAATCACAATTATAATATATTACAATTAGAAAATAGTATCTATAAAACCAACTGTTGGGAATCCCTATACACCAATAAATATAAAAATTCTGAAAATATAGTTAACCACCAGATTGAAGTAAACTCTTCTCCTCTCCTTAATCTGTTCAATGTAGGTACCTACTAATAGCTCTGAATGAATTGCTTATTGTTGTTTAGTTTCTCTAGGAACCCCTCTGTTATATTCAATTTTCATATAAATAGATTGTTTTGTAATACCATAGTTTAGTACGAAATGAAGTCAATGTTATGACGAAACGCGTTTACTCAATAGATTTATATTCGAACCTATAAAAAGTTAGTTTTTTATAAAGTTATGAATATGAACTATTACCAAGTAAATGATAATTCAATTCAACGAAATGAGGACTTACCAAATTGACATTCAAAAAGTTGATATTTTGGTTTTTGAAGTTAATATAGTGGACAGCAGCAGTTGAGGCGAATTGAAAAATATGCTTATTGAAATTGCCGCTGCAGCACCTTCTGATATAGCACCATTATTACCTGAAAAATCGAAGTTTAGGCACAAAAACGTTTAAAATTTGAACAGAAAATGGATTAATTTAAAGAAATGCAAAACAATAACACAGGTCATAATTTCATCTTATTTGGTACAAGTATAGATAATTTGAACTATACTAGGTTGTATTAGAAAAGTGAACTTGAGTTTTACTGCTTAGGTAGCAAAGATCAACTTACTTTCATGTTCTGATTTCAACAATAATCATTCGAATATTCTGAGTACTCCAAACAAATTTAATACTTTGGTAATTAGTAAATGTTCGAATTACAATATAAATATCAATAAAAAGAAGAATTAGAAGGTACCTGATTTTGTTCCACAAATAAACATGATGACAATAGGCCAGGGATCTGTTTTGTCTTGTACTCGCAGACGAGCCTAGACTCGTCCAGAAACCTTGTTCACAATATTTTCTTAACTTGTTGCCTAAATTACTATTTTGATTGAAATATGTCTTCAGTCAGGGGTGACACCTCAAAAAGGTTATTTCCTCTAATAGATAACTGCAAAATTTAATCTCTGATATTTCAAACAAATTGTAAGAAAATATACCATTTGTTCTGAAATAATCGGAAGTGCACTATAATGAAGTTATGTGTTACGAGGTCTGTCCGGAAAAAATCCGACCACATTAGAAAAAATCAATTTATTTTTCGGTTTTTTACATCCGGTGCAGTGCACCCTTCAAAGTATTCCCCCTTGAACTCCACGACCTGCTGCCACCGTTTTTTCCAGTTTTGGAAGCAATTTGAAAATCCAGTTTTTGGAATCGCCTTGAGTTCGCGCGTCGCATTCTGTTGTATCGACGGAATGTCGTCAAATCTCTGCCCCTTCAGGGGTAATTTCAGTTTAGGAAGATATGGATGATGGAGAAGCCAGTCACCGCTGCGCCAAAGATCTAGTCGTTTTCTTCTGATTGAGTCACGCAATGGCTTCAAAATTTCTACGTAGTACTCCTTATTAATTGTCTGGCCTTGAGGAGCGAATTCGTGGTGAACAACGCCTCGGTGGTCGAAAAAGGCGATCAACATTGACTTCACATTGCTTCTGCTCTGACGTGCTTTATGTGGTCGATTATACCACTCCTTTATCCGGGTAAGACCCATACATTCACTACCGAAGGCTTTCCTCATCATTTCATACGTTTTGGCTCGCGAAAATTCATTTCGAACGCAAAATTTAATGCAATAACGTTGTTCCAACCTTTCTGTCATTTTTACTGTTATCAAAATGCGACGAGAGAAAAAAACATCGCATAGATAAACACAGATGACGCACCAACTATGAACCAGCCGGCCTTGTCGCTATGCATGGAACTTCATAACGAGTCAGTACACAACATACTGCCGCGTAGTCACGTTCCGATTACTTTTGGCGGGAGATTTGAACTATGGTCGGATTTTTTCCGGACAGACCTCGTACACTATCAGCGAACGTAGATAAGCGATAGGCCCCCTAACGGTGTCGAATATTACTAACGCATGGGCCATAGATTGCTTTGTTTGCATCTGTTTACGTGTATTTTATATGAAAAGTTGTTGAGTTTTAGTTGTGTTTAATTTTATTTCGGATCGTTTACAAACGTTCAGAAGAGATGAGTCACTATTGTTGAGTATCCTATTGTTCATCTTCGGCAAAGAAAACCCCGAATATAGCTCACATCCCTTTCCGGAAGCTCGACAATTCAAAGTTGTATTCCTAACAAAGTTGGGAAACAAGGAAATGATTTACAGAAGAAAGGTGTGGATGCATAACTTGAAGATTGAAAAAAAAAGAACATAAGAGAGTTGTTCTTTACAGTTTACTGAAAATATTCATTTTCTCTGCAGTAAGTTTGTCGATTTCTCCATATAATAGAATTATACCCACTGATGATGTGCAATTTTCAGCTAACCGAAAACGTAGTAAAAAGTTCAATGCTATTTCAACGAAAAACCTTTCACTTTTATCGGAATATGAACCTGGGCCATCATCCAGAGATTCTAGATAATTGTAATTTCTTTCAGGTAACAACCAGAGATACTTTTAAAATAATAATAATATAAATTATGTTTATTTGCACAACCAAAATAACAGTTTATCATAACATCAAGATTATGAAATAAAACTTGACTCTATATCTAGGTAAAATCTGAAATATTCAATTATATAACCAGGAAAACAGAGATTCTATAACAAAAAACCAGACTCTCAGAAGTCCACCGTACTTTTAGGATAGGTAGCTGTTTTAGGTCAGGAAAATTCAAAAAATATAATAACTTATTACGTTCACACCATTCAAGCAGACTATTCATGTTCATTATTCTTTTATGTCATGTTTCTTTCTGTTTTGCTGGTAAGTACTCAGTTTTGTCCATTATACTCAAAACCACTTCAATAGATAATGAAAGTAGAAATGTCAGAGATGTTTTCTTGAAACTTTTCAAAGTTTCATTACTTTTTAAATGAACAGGTGTTCTATCATACAGCCTTTTCATGATGTATACATACTTCCACTAACCAATTAATTTATTCGTCCTCTCCTTCATTTTATTATTGATTTTCATGTTCAATGATTAAAACTCAGTATAAATTTCAACTTGATGTAGGCAGGTTATCTACTGTTGAACAGAGATAATATTGTCCTCAATCGAAACACAATGAACCACTGGAAAATGCGAAGTCCAAAAAAACCCAAATTTCGAAGCTAAACGTACGAAAACTCAAAATGAAATGAACGTAAATACCATTACCAAACAATGTAAACAAACCGTTAATGGCCCATGCTGATGTAGTACCGATATTAGCCTTTCCGGCGCTACGATCTTAATTTCAGACGCCAATACTCTACAGATTTTAATGCACATTATTATATGCACAACCATAAATGTTCATTTAAATTTGAACGTTTTGGCAACAATGCAATCGTGACGTTTCTGTAATCTCGATTCAACGGCCAATAACACCCACAATAAAGCATTGCACAAAGTGCCAATAAACAATTGGCCAATGTGGCGGATTCCTTGAAATTTGGAATTGTTGAACGTGTATCGTAATTTAGATGACAGACATGTTTTTGCGCTTGGATTCATCTTTTCCTCATTAAATTCGACGTGATGTATCTGCATCGGTCGCCATCAACCTCTGAATAATGTAGATTTCGAAACAAGAATTATCGAACAACTGGATTGCGTGGAATAAATTCAGATGAGCCTCATTTTGAATAATGCAAGAGTTAAACGGAGTAAATGCACGAAAATAAGGTCATTGCTAGATAATTAACTGCGCATTTTTGAATCAGAAGTTACTAAAACATTGAGATTTTCCAAATATTTGCCAAGCATTTTTTTTAAGGGTTTTGCTGTAGGAGAAGTATTTTCAATTATTCTTACGTGTATATCAAAATCAGAAATGCTAATGACTACGATGTTCCATAGACCTCATTTTGTCTTTTCCAACTCGTTCGGAAAAGTCTTAACAAGCATCTTTCCATCAGAATTTTGATAGTAGGAAGGAAAAAGATCATCGATTATATTAACGTCTATATTAATTCCAGAAGCGGACAATTTCTTAAGAAGAAACGTTTTCTTTTCCTCATTTTGTCCTGCTCAACTTGTTCAGGCAAATTTCAACAGGTACTTCTCTATTTAAGTTCTTTATGTAAGAAAAATATTATGAGTTATAATATCACAAGAGCATCGAAAATAATCCTGTATACTCCCGAATCACGAGATGTATTTTGCGAAACATCACGATAGCGCAGCTAGAGTGATGTTCTAAGAAAATACGTCGAGTGATGAGGTCATTGTAATGATAATTTTCGTTTGCTCGAGTTGGTATTCGTTACGATTATATAACGCATAAACAACATCACCAGGAAGACAATGAAAGTGTTGCATATTGAAAAATTGAACGAGACTTCACTTGAAAGTTAAGGTTTTTTTGAAAGACGTCAAAAATCGTCAATATGAAGACATTCATATTTTGACATGACGCGAAACACCAAAATGATTATATCACGTCATCAGGGCTATATTCGCTTATCAATTCGATCAATTGATCTCAAAAATATCTCATTTTTACGTATAAAACATAATGCTTTGGAGATAAACTGGCATCACATTGTTCATTCATCATATAAAGTGAACAAGGAAAATTCTTTAATATTAAAAAAATTATGAATCGACTTTTTTTATGAAGCTGGTTATATGTATTCCCTTACTCGAAATCTGCCTTCACAATGCAACTCTCTATTCTTTCAGTTTAATGAAAACTCATATAGATCAAGGACCTACTCAAAAAAATAATATGGAAAGAAAATCCAGCGAAAAACAGATTCCTGGAAAGACTCAGGTATAATCACTAAAAATATAAAAAGTCTAGGAGAGCAAGCCTGAAAAATGTCGATGCTGAAAGAGGTCGATGTAAGATAAACGTTGTTGTAAATACAACCCACGAAGCTTTGAAAAGCTTATGGTTGTATAATGCATAATAACTGAAATACAAACACAAGGACTAAGACGGACAGACTCTACCAAGACTTTATAGCAAAAAAATACAGCGAATACCAGAGCCTTGGAAAGACTTAGATACAATCACTTAAATTATTAAAAGAAAGGTAATCATTTTTGTAAAAACAAAACAACGAACAGTTGTGAATTCAAAACTTGAATGAGATTTTATAATTGAAATTTAACCAAAATGAACAAGGTGAGGAAATAAGTGTGAAGATAGATCAACGAACAACTCACCAACATAATATAGAAAGAAAATCCAGCTAAAAACTGGTCCATGGAAAGACACAGAATCTGATTACTGAAGAAACGAATAGTCTTTGTGTACAAGGCTGAAAAGAGTAAATACCAAAAGTGACAGACTAAAGGGAATCGTGGTTGTGAATAAAACACAAGATCGGCGAACTAGGTACGAAGATGGACCAAAGATCTACTCACTTAGATAGTATGGGATAGAGATCTATCTGAAAATTAGCCCTGTGAAAGAGCAAGTGAGACTCAAATATTGAAACAAAAGATATGAAAAGTCAGGAGTGCAAGACTGGAGAAAACCAAAGTAGAGGTAGATGGAAGGCAATCATTATTGTAAAAGAGACACACTAAGAGTTGTGAAGTTGGATAATGAGTGTATTATATATGGATGCCCTAGTGTATATTGTAGATACCTACTTACACAGCAGTACTATTTGCTAACGATAGAACTTTAGTTAGTAAAATAAAGTCTAGGAGGAAGTTGAGAGTACAGACAGAAAAAGCCATCAGAGATGCTGAAACTTGGTTAACCACAAACAATCTATTCCTTAACATCAGAATGACCCAAATACTAACATTTTCAACAAGAATAATGAAAGAACCAGACCCATGATGTAAATGTGACAAGCTTTGACTATCTATTATGCCAACTTCCACAGCTTGGCTACGTATGGTATCATACTTTGCGGAGCCTCGCACGGGAATGTTAAGATTTTCCTGAAGCAGAAGGAAGCGGTACTAGCGTTGTTTGGAGTGTCCCGGTTGACGAGCTGTAGAGAACTTTTCTGTTCGCTAGGGCTGTTGACCTTGCCGTGTTGTTACATTGTGCAGCATCTCACCTATTTTCACGGACCCAAGGAAACATTTCTCCAACACACATCTTTCCATGAACATCATACAAGGAAACGTGACAACTATATTCTTACCTCGCTTGAAAAAACACAAAATTATTTTAATTATATCGCCATTTAATTATATAATAAGCTACCTTTCAACTACAAGAATCTGAACAATGTAAAGTTTAAGGGCACACTAAAGAAAATTTTATTAGAAGGCTGTTTCTATAGCATTGAAGAATTTATGTCAAATGACTTTAGAGCGCATGTTACTTAATTTCCTGAATCTCCAATGATTTCTATGAGTATTCAAATATGCTTGTGATTTTTATGTATATTTCAATATGCTTGTTTGTAATGTTAATGAGATTTTACACTGTATTATTAAGATAATGTTGACTTTTGATTGTGTTGACTTACTATGTCATTATTGATACTGGATAAATTTTTTTTCTATTCTATGAGAGAAACTTCCGGTTTGAATCAAACGATACGAACTTATCTTAAGAATTTCTTCAGTGAGTGGACTGAATGATGATTTGTTAATTACATTCTCTACATTCTAGGAAATAAATTAAAACGCCAACTGCTCGTCAGCTAGAGACAAACAAATCGAATTTCCAATAATCTCAATTCTAATTCGGTCCATCCCATTAAGTGACACGTTAGAGCGCATCTATTTCGAGATACATGACAAACACCTTGATCACATCGATACCCGTATATACAAATAACCTCACAAATATCGCTTCCCTTCTATTTCTGTATCGCATCGGGCACAAAACAAGATGTATCGGAGACATAAACGAAAATTATACCCGGTGCTCCACAAGAAGATGTGCGGGAGTGATTTAGAAGGCAGTGCCGTATCGACAAATCAATCTTCTGAAACTTTACCGACAATAATCTCAAATTTTACTACGGTTTTCTGTGATTATGCTAAAGCATTTGACTGCGTTAGTTACCAAATTTTATTACGGAAACTGGAGTTTTATGGCGTCCGAGGTATTACACCATACTGGTTCGAGTCTTATCTTGGAAGTAGAAAACAATTTGACAAATAACTCCAATTCGGCTTGTAAATCTATCACTAGCGGTGTCCCCCAAGGTTCTGTTTTCGGTCCTGTCCTCTACTTGTTATTTATAAATGATTTTACGTTTCTGAAGATCAGTGGAGAAATTACGCTTTTTGCGGATGATACGAGTATTACTTGGAGCAATCTCAATTCTGCGACGCTGCACTCTGAAATGACAATTGATCTTGGATTAATCAAGTCCTGGTCTGATGCAAATTTACTTTGCTTTAACGTAGATAAAACTATCGTCTTGTTTTATAGAGATAACTCCCAGGATCTATTCCTACAGAACCATGCCATTTAACTAGTCGATTCTGTCAGACTTTTAGGCCTCTTTATCGACAATAATCTCAAATTTTCACAGCATATGTATGCCTTAAATGAAAAATTATGATGTGCCTGTTTCGCCATTAAATCCATTTCAAGTGAATTAGATACGGCATCAACAAGAATTGCCTATTTTGCATTGGTCGAATCTCATCTTCGTTATGGTCTTCCCATTTAGGGTTCATGTGATTCTTCACAACTTGACACCATTCTCGAATTGCAGAAGAGAGCAATTCGTTACATGTTTGTACTGGAAAGTAGGGCTCATTGCAAACCTTATTTCAGGAAAAATAGAATGTTGACGCTTCCTTCTTTATATTTACTTGAATCTGTATTCTTGATTCATAAGTATTTTCATGCCGTACCCTTGGTGTCACAGCACGGGTATTCCACCAGATCATCGGGACATCATGTTCACCTCCCTATTCCTTCCTCAGAATTAACAAAAAGTCCATAATTTACAATGCTAAGAAAATTTACAATCACCTTTCAGAGAAATTAAAATCTATAACTTCAATAACAAAATCTTATTTTCTTGATAGACCTTATTACTCTATAGAGGACTACTATTCCGACCAAATTGAATAACACAGGCATCAGCTTTGATTGAGGAGGATTTATTGTAAAGTTTGTATATATTTTTTATTTCTAGGTATTACATTGTTTAGTTTGTATATTTTTTGATTGATGCGTGTTGTTATGTAGTTACTATTTTTTCGCTTTGTCAATAAAATGTATAATTTTAAGACAATAAAACATATTTGATTGATTGATTGATTGATTGATAAGGTCTTGTAATACAGTAAACACAGATGTTTTGTATTCAATTACATTATCATTAGTATGTATACAGTGAGTTAAATTTATGAATAAATATATTTTGTGATAAATTTGTAAATCATCCTTTACTAAGTAGTTGTTCAGAGTAAGTAATATATCTTTTATCTTTCTGTTAATTTACAATTTTTATGTTAATTCGTTCAAAGGTTCTTAAATTTCAATATTTGCAAATAACATTTGGCATTTTAATTTGCCACTCCTCATTTGAGAATTTAAGATACCTAATATTTTTCATAGAATATAAAATAAAAATATTTCATGAATTATCTTTTGTAAATTTTAAGTTTAGAAGAAAAGAGATTTAAAAATTAGTTTGCCATAGAAGTTTCACTTGTGACACGTGTACTTTGTACGCACGCACTTTTTTTCTTTTAAGATGTATTATTAATCGAAGTGTGCGGATTCAGAGTCGCACGTATCGTCTCACGTGGCATCTACAAGAATTACCTATTTTGCATTGTTCGAATCTCATCTTCGTTATGGTCTTCCCTTCTGGGGTTCATGTAATTCTTCACAACTTTACACCATTCTTAAATTGCAGAAGAGAGCAATTCGTTACATCTTTACTGAAAAAAAAGGCTCATTGCAAACCTTACTTCAAGAAAAATGGAATTTTGACGCTTGTGTCTTTATATTTACTTGAATCTGTGTGCTTGATATTCCACCAGATCTTCGGGACATCATGTTCACCTCCCTATTCCTTCCTCTGAATTAACAAAAAAGTCCATAATTTACAATGTTGAGAAAATTTACAATCACCTTTTAGAGGAATTAAAATCTATAACTTCCTTGACCAATTTTCGGAAACGAACCAAAATTTATTTTCATAAAAGACCTTATTACACTGTAGGGGACTACTATTCTGAGCATTGAGTGATCGATATGACCAAATTGAATAACACAGGCATTAGCTTAGAGTGAGAAGGATTTGACACTCTCGGTTCTATTGTGATGTTTGATTATATTTTTAATGGAAATGTGGTGTGATTTTTATTTCTAGGTATTACATTGTTTAGTTTGTATATTGTTTGATAGATGTGTGTTTATTTTTTATGTTTTACATTGTTTATTTCCTATATTTTTCGCTTTGTCAATAAAATGTATAATTTTAAGACAATAAATCATATTTGATTTGATTTAAATTGATTGAGACACTGTTTCATCAAATCGAATCAAAAATGCTCTATTGGCTGTAAAATTCCACTATTTATTGAATATATCCCCTTAGAAGATGAATGCCACACAAAACCCTGAAAACCTAATGTAAAACATCAGTAATATTATTAGAAAAATACATGTTCTGACTCCATGATGCGGCGTTTCGCCACAAGGTGGCTTCTTCGGATATAATGAAATACTGAAATCTTGGTATCTCAATTTCTATGTTTTATTTCGGAAAAAGAATTAAAGAACATGAGCACTGCTTCGTAAACAATAAGAGAGATTCTAATTACACCAATCATTCGCTAGATGTGAATCATTCATTCAATAAAGATTTCCATGTTTTACATAGAGAAAATTGAAATTAAACTTTTGGGAAGCCCTATAAATTAACAGGTATAAGAATTCTGATCTGTTACTTAACGAACAAATTATATATATATATATATATATATATATATATATATATATATATATATATATATATATATATATATATATATATATATATATATATATATATATATATATATATATATATATATATAAAACCGGTAAACCCCATCCGTGGACATACTGTATATAGGTATATATATATATATATATATATATATATATATATATATATATATATATATACCTATATACAGTATGTCCACGGATGGGGTTTACACTGGAAAAATGGACTAAAAATTGAAAGATACGAACAAAAGTCACTCTTCATAAACGTTTCTGCTTGTCTAGAAAATACAATTCATCATGAGAAATTTTAATTTTTTTATACAGAGTGAGTACAAACTGCAAAAATGTTATTTTGCTTAAGAGTAAACATACTTTTTTTTGAAATTTTAGAAAAAAAGTCACTCTTAATAAACGTTTCTGCTTGTCTAGAAAATACGATTCATCATAAGAAACTTTAATTTTTTCATACAGGGTGGGTAAAAACTGCAAAAATGTTATTTTGCTTAAGAGTAAACATACCTTTTATTGAAAGTTACGAAAAAAAGTCACTCTTAATAAACGTTTCTGCTTGTCTAGAAAATACGATTCATCATAAGAAACTTTAATTTTTTTATACAGGATGGGTACAAACTACAAAAATGTTATTTTGCTTGAGAGAAAACATAGCTTATTTTGAAAGTTATGACAAGAGGTCACTTTTAATGAATGGGTTTTCTACACAACAAACCGAAATAGAACAATTCATTAAAAGGTTTACCTATGTAAAAATTATTTCCCAAAAATTATTCTCTGGCACACCTCTGACAGATGAACCTAGTTAAAATAATATTGACACTTAAGGTGACAGGTACTTGTTGTCAAGAAACCGCAATTTAATCAAAGATTGGAAGAGGGAGATGACGCGAAACGACTTGATTTTTGCTTGTGGATAGGAGAAAAATTTTTAAGTGGAAATGTTGGTTTTTATAAATATATCATGTTTTCTGATGAAAGTACATTTTCCACCAATGGAACCGTTGTAACCCAGCACCTTAGGTACTGGTCTTTAGAAAATCCCGAATTCAGAGTTATGGCGAGAAGAGAATATTTCAAAAAAGTGAACGTGTAGTGCGCGATATCCATCCATGGCATCATAGGTTAGAGAATGGCTTGACCGCAGATGTGGCCCCCAAGAAGCCCCGACTTAACCTTAGCCGATATGTTTTTATGGGGCCGTTTGAAACAAATTGTTTTTGCTACCGCAGTACCAAATGATATTGAAGTGCTGAAGGGCCGAATTATCCAGGCTGTCCAATCCATATCTCAGGAAGAAATCAGAAAATCTTTTTCTTATTTGAAAAAGCAATTGGAAAAATGTGTTGAGTATGGCGGTGGAGATTTTGAATTATGAAATCGCAATCGTATTATTTTCATGTTAATAAAAATGTTCGTATTATTATTATTATTATAATTACTTCATCAAGTAAAAACGTTTATTAGGAGTGACTTTTTTTCGTAACTTTCAAAATAAGGTATGTTCAGTCTAAAGGAAAATGACATTTTTTCAGTTTGTACCCACCCTGTATAAAAAAAAATTAAAGTTTCTTATGATGAATCGTATTTTCTAGACAAGTAAAAACGTTTATTAACAGTGATTTTTCTTCGTAATTTTCAAAATAAGATATTTTTAGTCTTAAGGAAAATAACATTTTTGCAGCTTGTACCCAGTCTGTATACAAAAATTAAAATTTCTTAAGATGAATCGTATTTTCTAGACAAGCAGAAACGTTTATTAAGAGTGACTTTTTTTCGTATCTTTCAATTTTTGTTACATTTGTCCTCTTGTAAACCCCATCCGTGGACATACTGTATAGAGTTATCCAGATTTTGAGTAAAATATTTCGGGAAGTCAAACCATATGGCCGCCTTTTTCAACATTTCAGTATTCGCGTCCTAATTTCCCCTCATAATTTGTATCGGGCGCCCCAATACAATAAAATGTACCTAATAACAAAAATTTTTTTATTTAAAAACGACCAAAGAGATGAAGTTTTTGCTTTCTTTGTGTGTATTTACTGTCCTTTCACGCAGATTATTAATTTTTTTAATGATAGTTGATCTTGGATATGCTATGGATATGAATAGACTTGTGGTAAAATCGTTTGAAGTTATCAGAAAACTACTCTCTTTGAAATTTTTGTATATTCTATTACATGGTTGTATTGACTGCTCCCATCTTCTGGCTATGGTGGAATTTCTGGTGCCTAGGCGATGCTCAAGATGTAATGATCTTTTTTTTCTTGGCCATTCCAACAACCAATTCTCTTATACAATCGCTTAATAGATACATGTGTTCCTTATTCAATGAGGTTTCTGACAGTTACGATATGAACTTTGATACATTTTCAGTCATAAGTCGCGTTTTTTGGAGTATCTGGATAGGTAGACATAAATTGTATTGAGTTTTTACCATTTCTCATATATGATCTATGAAACTGTATATAACTAATATCTTAATGTTTTTTTTTGTTACTTTTTAAAAATTTTCAGTTATTGTAATACTAATATTTTGAAGCCGCTTTTGTTAATTTTTATTTAGTTATTTAATAATATTTCCTGTAACTCGGTTTTTTTAACCTCTAGGAAATAAAAGCCTCAATATTATTATTATTAACAGAATCCAAATGAAAAAAAAGCATGAAGAGCTGAGCTCCGTCACTAAGGTAATAATTTTCGCGCTGAGTTGATAAGTACATCGTGTACTGAATAACCACGCTCTCATAGCAAACCATAATGAAAATAAGAATATAGTTTTTTATTGAAAAAAATGAAGTGCATCGCGTACCCAAGAATCACGCTCTTAGCAAACTGTAATAAAAATTAGAAAATAATTTGTTAATTTTTTTAAGAAATTCGCGAAGTACATCGCGTACAGAAGAACCACGTTCTCATAGCAAACTGTAATGGAAATCAGAGAATAATGTGTTTTATTGAAAAAAAAATATATAATCGCGAAGTACATGGCGTACTGAAGAGCCACGCTCTAATAGCAAACTCTAATAAAAATTTTAAAAAAATCATTTTATTTAAAAAACAAAATTCGCAAAGTACATCACTTACTGAAGAATCGCACTATAATAACAAACTGTAAACAAAATTAGAGAACAATTTGTTTGATTTAAAAAAAAAAATCGCAAAATGCATTACTTACTGAAGAACAAAGCTCTAATAGCAAACTGTAATAAAAATTATAAAATAATTTGTTTTATTTGAAAAAAAATTCTTGGAGTACATCGCGTAAAACAACGCTCTACTAGCAAACTTCAATGATAATTAGAAAATAAATTGTTTATAAAAAAAAAATTTGTTGATTGCATCGCGTACTGAATACAAGTAGATCGAGATGCTACGAGTATTCGAACGAAATAGTCCTTTTTGCACGATCTGTCACTTTTGACGGCTTACAATTTCTGTTCTCATGACAGTAAGTTACATTTACTGATACCGTTCTGGCATCAGTGAATTAAGCTATGAGTATAAAAAATTCAAATTGCAAATTATTTATTAGATTGGCAGTTTAAAAGATATATAACAAATCATTTATTTATATCCAAGTTTACAGTACAGTTTGCTAAATTACTTGAAGAAATTCCACTTGTTTGTGCTGTATTTGCATTGTTAAATGAAACTGAAGTTGCATTTAAATCATTATTATGCAAAATTTTATCGGCAAATTCAATTTTGTTTTGAAGAGAATCTTCTTCATAACTTTCGGCCACTGTAGAGAAACGCCAGCCTCCATGTCTCTTTAATCCGAGAACATCAAGACCAGTAGGTATTTGCCAAAAGGGTCGCCGAAGTCCTCCTAAACGAGTGACCAGAATACTTCTCAGGATTCGGTAATTTTAAATATTCGGCGATTTTCAAAGGCCAGCCTCCAATTGTTCGTTTCCCAACAATCTGAGATGTACATTTTCCATTGCGATATTGCAAGTGGTCTGATTTCACTTGTGGTGGACTTAGCTGGATATAATTACGCAAAATTTGCAAATATGGTATTTTTTCGTCGGGTTTGTTAATAACAGTAAAGTTGCGTTGGATATTTGTTTTCATGTTGGGTAATTTTACAATGAATAAATCCTTTTGTTCTTGAATATCATTCATGGTAATGTTGTACACTTCTTCCCTTCTACAGGCACCAGCCACCCCCAAAGTGCAGCGCGGTTGAGGAAAATAGTTCTGCCTCGGAAACAATACCAGATACAAACTGAATTTCAACTGATTTGGTTCTGTGGGAGAAGCTGGAAATGACAGTATGTACCGGTAAAGAAGAAATTTTTTCCGGTACATATCAAACATCAAACAAATTTCGAATATCTGGATCCAAGAGGCCTCAAACGGTTATTAGAACTGTAAACTTCCGATACGCTGCAATAATGTATAATTTTCGTGGAAAATACGACCAAATTAAGAATGAAACCATCGAAAAACCTCAATGAAAAATTCTCGACTCTACATTGAAAATTCACCAATGCCCAAAATTATTGCACATATTCAAGTGCACAAATCGAGTCCAGACCTGCGACGGCGCATAGACTGACACACGCATATTGTATGCATCGAGTACGTTGATTTCTGAGTGCGGGTGCTCGTTGTCGGCGGACAGCAGAACATCGCTGAAACATGTGACTGTCTCGCACTAATCGACCCGATCGAGTGCACCTCCGACGGGACAACAAATGCGATTGCCAAGTTGGCTTTGCGTTCGCGTTTGTACCCGTTCGTCTCTTTGTTTTCATTTGCGTTCGCTCCTGTTAATGATTTGACTCTAGCGCGAATTTATAGGTGTATTAATGCCATTAATTTATGTGTCGAATGGAATTTGTTCGAAATAGGTGGTGGGAATCTGATTCATAACACACGGCGTGGGGGATTAGCAAATCTGATCGAGGGTTATGCGAATCTATTCTCGTTTCTTGAATTTTCTTTTTGTTCGTATGAATTGACGTTGAGCGCAGCTGCTTATGTTGAATGTGCCAATGTCAAGAGAGTAAACCGTACCATTAATCTTGAGCAGAGCTCGTGTATGTTCCTATGTTGAATTGGATATATTGAGGTCCATAAATAAACGAAGAAGTAAAGGTCCTCATAAGTGATTGGGTGCTAGACTACTACGTATGATCCCTTGAAGTTGTTCATTGAGAATACTTTGAGTTTAACCTAGGTTCCAATCTAGTACTTACTTGGTATAATCATCGAGTTTTCCCACATTCCTACAGATCAGGATATCTCAAATGCTTATTTTTCAATTTTGCGGTTGACCATGAAAGCGGATGCTATTGATCTCTGGTTCAAAGTGCGTAATGGAACCCAAATTGGATAACTGTCCACCCATACTACTATTTCAAGAAGATATACTGTTTGAAATACGCACCAAACAATTATTCGGCATATTGATAGTCAGATTCTAGATAGATGCGTTGAGTTCAAGGATCTATGGGATATATATATATATATATATATATATATATATATATATATATATATATATATATATATATATATATATATATATATATATCCCATATCAAAACTTTTTGATAAAGCCACGAATGTCGTGGCGAAACGTCAACTTTTTAATAAAATCGAGTTTTTCAAGATTCAACAAGCCTGTTATTGCTAATAATTTTCAAGAGATTAGAAATAGTTCACAGGCAACAACAATTCGAATAAATATATATATTAGAATTGTGTAAATAAGCCCCAATTATTGATTATTATCTTGATGTTTTAGTGAACGAAATTTATACCTTATATTTCAGAAAGTAACCGGTAAAATGAGAAATTTTAAAAGCAACAGTACATCCTGTGGGTACTTCATCCACTTGGTTTTTTTTACGGGTTGGTGCCTTCGAACAATTTAGTCAAATTTGCGAGCACCGTCTACTTGGCATTCATTCCCTTATTTTCTTTTCATTAAAACACCGGCACAAGGAAGAACCAGAGAGGTTATCAAAAATTCGAAGAGGAAACATTCAGCAGACTATCTATCGTTTACCTCCACCCAATTACCGTCCATCATCAGACGAACAGGGCGAAAACGAATAAGAACGTGTAATAAGTATGGATTATCAGAGAAATGGCGAGGATACAGAACCGGAAGAGGTTTATTGTGAAGTTGGTGTTACATTTTCGAATGAATTAAATTTAAAAAAAACTCTATCGCAGTGAGCTGCAGTAGAAGTGCAGGTTTTCAAAACTTATCCAGTTCGAAAAATCTATTCATTCAATTACAATTTTTGTTCCAAATCCTAAAAGCATAAATTGCGCCCTCTATCGTGTAAACAATATTCATTTCCTCTTCCGGGGGGTCAATCCCCTACCTATTTATATCGAAATAAATACCATCTAAGATATCACACGAAACTACCTACATACAAAGTTGCTATGCTCCCAAAATTGCGTCTTCTATCGTGTAAGCAAGATTAATTTCTTCTCCTGGGGGGTCAACCCCCCAAGCAATTCCTACCAAAACCAATCCCATCCAATATATCATACGAAACTACCTAGTCACAAACTTTCAATCATATTGCTGCAAAATTACGCCCTTTAACATGTAAACATTATTTATTTCTTCCCCCAGAGGGTCAAGTGAAATTGCACCTTCTGTGGCGTAAACAAGATTTACTTTCCTCCTGGGGAGTCAACCCCCTAACCAATTCGAACCAAAACCAATTTCTAACAATCAAATCATGAAAAACATACTAGTCGACCATGGTCGATTTCATGCATTACATAAAGTGAACAACGAAAATTCTTTAATAATTTTAAAAAATTATCAAACAACTTTCCAAGGAAGCTGGTTATACGTAGCTTCCTTGGAAAGTTGTTTGATAATTTTTAAAATTATTAAAGAATTTTCCTTGTTTACTTTATGTAATGTATGAAATCGACCATGGTCGACTAGTATGTTTTTCATGATTTGATTGTTATATTTTGCGTATTAAGCGACAAGAATATTCGGAGCGCGCTCTCGTGAGTATATCCAAAGGTTTTAAATCACTATGTTAGTGTGCCTTGGAATCATATACACCACTGTTGTAGAGTAGATATCTTCATATCAGGAGGTACGTGTTTAGCGACGAATTTCTGCATTTTCAGTCTAAGCGGTGAATTGTTGTTTCCCAATATCTTTGGTGGGATGGCGCTCTGGATTGTTATCTATCCAGTGTTACTGACCACTATTTGTATTGGGGAACAATTAGAAATTTGTTAATTCACTCCGGGTCAAATAAGCTGCACTGATGAGATCTAATAAGATCGAAACAGCTGTATGCAGATTTTGAGTCGGGGTGACTTGACAATTTCTATAATTCACCGTTCGATTGTGAATGCAGATTTTGCGTTGCTGAATACGTATAACCAGCTTCCTTGGAAAGTTGTTTGATAATTTTTTAAAATTATTAAAGAATTTTCCTTGTTCACTTTATGTAAAACCAATTTCATCTAAGATATCATAGGAAACTACCTATTTACAATTTTTCAACCCTATTGCTTAAAAATTGCGCCATTCATCGTGTAAAAAACATTAATTTTTCTCTCAGGGGGGGTCAACCCCCTAACCAATTCGAACCAAAACTAATTCCATCCAAGATATCATACGAAACTACTTATTTACGGAGTTTCAACCATATTGCTCCAAAATTGCGCCCTTTATCGTGTAAACAAGATTTATATTCCCCCCAGGGGGGTCAACCCCCCAACCAATTCGAACCAAAAACAATCCCATTCAAGATATCATACGAATCTACCTATTTACAAACTTTCAACCCTATTGTTTCAAAATTGCGCCCTTTATCGGATAAACAACTCAAAAATACATAAGCTCTTACATACATACATACAGACATATATATGTATATTTATATAGATATATATATATATATATATATATATATATATATATATATAGATATATATATATATATATATATATATATAATATATACTAATATATATAAATATTATATATATATATATATATATATATATATATATATATATATATATATATATATATATATATATATATATATATATATATATATATATATATATATATATATATATATATATATATATATATATATATATATATATATATATATATATATATATATATATATATACGTCAGAAGTGAAACTTCTTTGGCAAACTAATTCTTAAATCTGTTTTCTTCAAAAATTAAAATTTAGAAAAAGAATTAACGAAATATTTTTATTTTATATTTCATGAAAAATAGTATACTGAATTCTCAAATGACAAGTGGCAAATTAAAAAAATGCCACATGTTATTCGTAAATATTAAAATTTCCTAATCTTTAAACGAATGAAAATAAAAACTTGTGAATTAACGAAAAGATAACAAATATACTACTCACTCTGAACAACTGCTCAGTAGAGGCCTCGGTAGACCAGCGGTAAGGTGAACCGCCTTATACCGTTTGTAAACCGAGGATTGTGGGTTCGAGTCCCACCTCGCTCTTGGGTGTTGTATATGTCCGGAATTTAGTGGTTATTTATGATGAAAAATGTTGGGTAATGTACATAGTTTACAAGCCCATTGGCCGTTCGGAACCGGCGTTAAACTGTAGGTCCCTCGAGTTAAAAAAAAAACTGCTCAGTATAGGATCATCTACAAATTTATCACAAAATGTTTATTTATAAATTTAACTCACTGTGTACACACTTTATGCATATAATAATAATAATAATAATTTTATTGATCTATTCAGACATCGACAAAAATGTATTGGACAAGTCAAGTTGTATATAGGACATACAAATTTGTATATAGTACACACACAAAACTAAAATAACACTACACTCAAACCATCAAACAAATTGATTCACGTTATAGTCAGACATGAACTCCTCAATACTATAGTAGCCCCTGGAAGAAAGTATTGACTTCACTCTGCTCTTGAACCTAATTTTATTAAGGTTTCTTATACTCTCTGGAAAATGGTTGAAGAATTTTATCCCCTGATATGTGGGGGATCGCTCGAATTTTGTTGTACTATGTCTCGGAATATACAAAAGATTACCTTTCCTGGTAGGATAATCGTGGTAATGTGAATTCCTCACAAACCTCGGGTAATTTTCCTTGATGAGGATTAGACATTTTAATATGTACAAACATGGAAAAGGCAGAACTTTGTGAAAAATAAAGCATGGCCTACACGATTCCTGCGAAGATAACCCGAACATAGTGCGAATTATTCTCTTCTGTGCTGTGAAAATTCTTCCACTGTTTACAGAATTTTCCCAGAGAACGACATTGTAGGACATATGACTGTATACAAGACTGTAGTATACTGTCAACAAAGACTCAGTTGGCATTGAGACAAGACTTACCACCACAGGTCACACGAACTTTACTTTACTATTATAAAGCAAAATGGGATAATATTCTAATTTTTTTTTCTAATATTGCTATTTCTTCAGAGCCAACTTGAATTTATGGCTATCTCTCTGTCATTAGGTAGCACTTTTCAACTGTTTTTATCAATAAGAATAAGAAAATATACTGAACCTTCTTCTAATATTGCTGTTTCTTCAGAGCCGACTTGAATTAATGGCTATCTCTTTGTTATTAGTAATTTAGCACTTTCCAACCTTTTTTTATGAACCAAAGTGGGACAATACTTTAAACCTTATTCCAATAATACTGTTTCTGCAGGGTAAACTTGAGTTTATGGATATCACTGTATTATTAGTTATCACTTTCGAACTTTGAGGTTAGGAGCAATATCTCAATTTTTTAAGGTGGTTGTAAACGATGAAGAAATTGATTATGAATAACATATCCAAAATTCAGCCTCCTTGGGCTTTTTAGGGGCTACCTATGTAGAATTTTGCTTCCCCAAAACTACATGAAACTAAGTTAGATGTTGAAAATTCGAAAGTCGATAAAATTATTGTTAGGCAAGTTCGTTTTGAGGGTATCAACTCTTGGCATCATCTATCGCCATTTTCGTTAGAGATTTCTTGTCTTTTCGTGGTTTTTAAGTCGTGTGCAACTCCACAGCATCCGCAGATCAAATTACAAGGTTGAAGTTGAAGTTATTGCAAAAACCTATGTGGGTTTCAACTCTTCATCTCAACCACCGTCATTTTCATGTATGGATTTTAGTTGTTTTTGAGGTTTTACCCATCACAATTCGAAAAATCTGTAGATCCTTTAAACTCAGTCAATTTTATATTTGAATTGAGTTCATGTTAGGTACGTGCTATTTGGTGGTTTTAACTCATTTCTTCAACTGCTGCTATTTTAGTGTAGGGATTTAATGTATTTTCGTGAGTTCCAATCTTTTGCTCAATTCTCCTCCAAACTTCTTAAGGGAAACTTTATGAGGGGAAAATACGACCGTGATACTTTTTATTTATAAATCAATGTAGGCCAATATTCTCTACTTCTTTCTAATATTCCAATTTCTTCAGTATCAAGTTCTTAATACTCGGTATCAATTTTCGTCATGAAAGAAATCAAGTATAGAAAACTATTTCAAGTACATCTCTGCGAATATAGATTTTTCTCCATCGTTTCATACATTTTCCTATCTTCTCCGTCCTGCTCTGTTCAGTTGGATAACGTTCAAGAATAAAAAGAGCCAAAACCGCAGTTATTCTGGTGAAAAAACTCCACGGTTGAAACGAAACATAAGGCAATTTCCTATAAAGTATAAGGGATATATATGGCCGAAAGTTTTGCAGTATCTGCCCATTTTTTAAATACATTTCTTAATTACTGGAAGGGGATCGTTTTCACAGCAGTGCCGGGAAAACAGAAATAATGTCCTATTCTTGTTTGTTTTTAATATTTATTATCTGTTTGGGTGGATAGAATTAATCTATCTGATAGAATTCTTATATTTATCGAAATTATTTTAGGTTAGTTTCTTGATGAGGTGAGAGTGTGATATGGAGAAATACAGATTTTCGTTGGACCTCTGTCTCAAAGCATATCCTGAATAAGGATGAGAGAAATCTCATAGTATTGGAATATTTTGTTGAGTTTAATGTAAAACTTCAACTATAACCAACGGAAAAGTCCAGGCGGTTTTCGAGGTTTTTGTTTTCACTGGCATATAACTGAGACTTATTATTCATCATTATCACCATAAATGCTATTGCATCCAACTATAGAATAGGTGTGTTAATTTTGATATTTTGAATTGATTTTCGAATCAAAAATAGTTTTGGTTTCAAGGCCTACTTTTCAAACCGTTAGCTAATAATTCTGCTTATTATTATGGATAAATTAATAAATGAGATATAATATACTTGCATTCCTATATCAGAATGGTGTAGATTTGAGGGAAATATAATGTTTACGTAATAGGGTTACCAATTAATGTATTTGATATCATAACTAAGAAGCATTCTCATACTTATAAATAATATTTGGAAAATCTGGAAATTATCAGATACATTGTAAATACTAGTACGTATATATATATAATTCTTATTCGTATATTCGGAAGTAGTTCATATTATATAGTTTCCACCTATTCGTACAGAATTATTCGCTTCATATAAAAATCAGGATGCAGTTTTTATCATCATCATTCCCTAAACACATTCATTTTTAATTCTAGGCATTTGGTATCGAAGATAAAATTTGTTGTCTTCTAAGTTGTTTCCGTACAACTCAAACTGCTCTAGATAGAAATGACCTGGAGGACATCCGGATATTTCAGCTTTCTTGGCATTCAACCACGAGTTCATAAACACCCATGGAACTATGGCTCAAGTTACAGACAACATAGTTGCACATCTTTTGACATAACTGTACACCCCTTGACAAGGTAACACACGCCGTGGTGCAGTCAATTGCCTATTGATGTTTCTGACGAGATGACTCAACCCTTGTACCATTTCTCCTACCCAAAGTCTTTCGTAATCTCTTGAAAATTGCTTTAAATATGGAAAAAATTCGACCGAAATGAGCAAATTGGAACGGTCTCCTAACCAAGATGGCACAACCTAAGGTGATTAAAACTTACAGCAGGATTTAAGGGCATTATAAGGCACCTATGTAGCCAAGTTTCAAGGCTCTGGGTTTCATTCTTGAAGAAAAACAGCATTCTCTTAAAAAATACCCATAATGTAGGATAGGTTAGGTTGACATAGTTGCACACCCTTTGATGTGGTTGAATGCATTTTGATATTCCTGACGACATAACTCAATCTTTGTACAATTTCTCCCACCCAGAGTCTCTCTCAAAAATTGTTTCATATATGTAAAAAATTCGTCCGAAATGAACAAATAAGAATGGTTCACTTAACCATGATGTCACAATTTCAGGTGATCATAATTTATCGCGGGATTTAAGAGCAATATGAGACACCTATATAGCCAACTTCCAAGGCTTTAGATTTCATCCTGACAAAATGAACAGCACCCCTGAGAAGTACCCATAAAGTAAGTTTTTGGTCATTAGGGCCGACCCAAGTGGACTGCCAGTCAAGCGCATGATTTTCCGACGATCTAGAGCCACGCTTGATCGAATAATACCAAAAAAATCATGATGAAGTCAAGCTATCTTAATGCATTTCGACAAATACAGAAAAAGGACCATTTGGAGTGCTCCTAGATTCGGATTACTGATTTTGATAGTTTTTTCGCTAGAGCTTTAGGTTCAGAATGTTGATAAATCATTTTCTCTTCTCGTCATCGAGATATATAAAAGCGATGAAATCAGCAAATTCTTTACCAAGCTAGTTAGTCGTGTACTTATCGTACGCTAGCTAGTATTTGGGAGGTCTCGGGTTCAAACCTTGGGGCCGACTGGTCTGCCATGAGTTTGTTTTAGAGGTTTCCTCATGGTAATGTTAGTCACTGCTTGCATATTTACAATGTGAATACTAGGCCAGTATTAATCCTATGAACCCAACGCACATTTCCTATGTTACACAAATATCCCGTCTCACTATACTCAATGCACTTGTACATACAAGTGTATCCTCTGATCTGGCTGAAAGAGTTAATCCAAAACTCCAGCTGCCCGCCTCTCTGACACATACTTCAGGGAGGAGTGAAACATTCCTTCCTTTTTCCAAATTCGAAAAGCATTCTTGTGGCGAGTATCAGTTCACACTCAAAATAGGAATTGAATTTTGTGGCCATAGCTTCGTGTGCGCTTATGTAAAAATTTTTCTTTGAATTTCAGCTCATGATATTTTGATTTTTCTTAATGATATATTTTCTATATTCTCGTTGTTGAGAATTGTATGTATTTTATAATAACTCAGTTAGAAACTAGAAATGTATAGGATTTGCTTAATACGGAGTTTTAGTGATTGAAACCTCATTCAATCTATAGAAAACACTCTAAAATACATGAAGCCGCGAAATTAAGCGAAAGTACATTACAATTACATAATTTTTCATTGAAATCGACAATACATTTTGACAGAATGACGATTTGACTACTGTAAAAATAAAAGCAACAGCGTCATGTATGAATTCAAATTACAATAGCAAACAAGAGAAATGTGAAATTCCACAAAATGAAGAAAACATCTTTTTCAAACCTCATTAGTGTTGTTTACTCAAGGGATGAATAGTTTTTATATTCCAGAGAGGATTTGATGAGTTTAGGTAAGATTTCAAGTAAAGATATGATATATTATGTATATGGATGAACAAACATACTTCGTTGATCTGTTTTCTATAACGGTAAAATGATGGTCATTTTTTATTGTATGTAGCTATAAATGCAAATGATATACAAATTGTTTTACAACTAATCATAAAAAACAACAGCGTTTCTACCCCATTGACCTTCATCAGTGTTGTTCATTCAATAACTAAATTCGTATCAAATTTCACAATGTATTCAATTAATTTGAAGGTTTATAGACTAATCCTTCGATTATATGATAGGTTAGTTATGGACTTCTGTGAAAAACAAATCTTTGTATATTGTTCGAAGATCAAAAAATTTATCAATATAGCGTATAAAATCACAGAGCAAAATAAGAGAAACATGGCAGTTCAGTACAATTTAGATGAAGCGAAGAGGAGTTTGTATCTTATTAGACCTCATCAGTGTTAAAAAAAAATTTATTTTTTTTATACAAAGCGAATAATTGACTTCATTTTATCGAGAGAAAATTGGAGAGAGCAATTCTTCAAACTGAAAAATCTTTGTGTTTCTCCCACTTGTAAATCGGAATTTTAGCAATGTATTCCAGAGATAGAATACTTTATGACAACTAATGAAACACCAAGCTGGAGTAAAATAGTGCACACACCATTTGTACTAGCAATTAATCATCAAACTTAATTAAGTGTGATGTACCTATGAGACGATATTATTCTGAATTGTGTGGCCACAGGGCCGAATTAGTAAAATTTGGGTTCTGAAAAATTGCAAAGGTATTGAGTATGGAATCATCGGCCAAATACCTTCGTACCTATTACCCCTCATGGATAGATGGATATCGTAGTATATAATGCAGACTTAGATGCCCCATTAAATTCTTCTATATTAGAAGTGAAGAATTCACAGCACCTTTGAGAAAAAATTCAGGCAAAACAGGTCTATAAAGCAAACTCTTTTATTTCGAATCTGTGGAAAATCATTTGGTGACTTGGTCAGTATGACTCCGATTTACTAAATCTATATTCTGAACTGAAAACATTCTGTTCAATCTTTTCGTAGAATATGTCCAATATTATAGTTCGAAGAATGGTTTTAACGTAGTCTCGAATGGCTTGCTCAGAAGCATTATTAGACAATTTTCTTCATTTTCATAATTTTTCATAATTACACAGATTGTTATAATATTCAACGAATCAAGTTTCATTAATCATGCATTTATTTGAGGTTACCGTGTGAAACTGCTTAATAAATTAACGCAAATTTGCAATCGAAAAAACTTTATTTAAATACGAACAAAATAGAAAAATCGAAAGATGTCGTAGGATGCCAAGCTTTCGAATTTAATTTAATTCTTCTTCAGGGCTTCTGGAAGTACAACATACAGTTTTTATCTAATAAAGTACAGTTTTTTATAATTTTTTACTAAATTTTGAGGTTATTTGTAGGATTTCTGCCAGGCTCAAAACAGATTTCGGTTTTTAATTTAAAGTAATTAAGTTCGGACATCACATGTATTTTTGTCAGTATTTAACTTTATTTATTAATACTTAAGGTTAATCAGCAATTATCTCAATTTGATATTTTTCTTTCTTCATTTTATTTGACATCTACTTCTTTTCATTCTTGTACTCTGTGTTCTCTATTCATCGATCGGTCCATCATAGAATCTTGAGTTTTCTTTCGATTTTTCCAATAGGTATTTATATATGGAACTAAGATTTTAGGTGTCTGTTTTTTTGTTTATGGAGTTTTCTTGTTTATTAATTTCAATCATTTCCAAGATTAATCTTTTATGGTAATTTCGTTCAAATTGTAACACGTTACAGTCTTCATAATTCATCCTGTGATCTAAATTGAACGCATGTGTGGCCAGTCCACATCTTTCGTGATGTACTTCCAGAAGCCCTGAAGAAGAATTAAATTAAATTCGAAAGCTTGGCAAAAAATAATGAGTTTTACTTAAAAATTCATCCAACAAATCAGTTAGTATTAACTTAATTAGGTAGTATTAACTTAATTTGAAAACGTCAGAATTATTCAAGTGACATTAGCAGATGAGTGACGGTCGATCTTACTTGGGATCTTAGTAGACTATATAGTGAGTTATAGCAGTGAGTTATCATTACTCACGTTGTTTGGTAATATATACTATTAATTGCTAAAACGCAGTTTTATAATGAATATATTATTCAATAGGAGTAGATAAATTATTTTTTACTTTTTAATTGTTTGTTATTCAAGCGTGATTTTTCAAATTATAATTCAATTCGCTAGAATCGCATCTTGCTCACTAGTTCTTTTAATCTATATTGTCCTTAAAAAGTATTACACAAAAATATGAGCAACTAGTAATAAAAAAAGTTTTGTTTACAGTAGGAAAAGGTTACAGCCGAATCCCGAACGTTAATCCCAAGTGAATACGGCCAGTAGATTGATGATTTGCCGCTGTCAATCCGTCTCTGAATCGGTGCTAGAAACATGTAATCGTATAGCGAGGGAGCTTAGGTGCAAATAAAATATTGTCACCTGTGCTTCAGTTGCGATGCGTCCAGAGATGGCTATTAATAGCCAAGACGCTTTGATTAGAACGTTTGTGATTGGATGAGACGTGAACTGCAGATCAGGCTATTTATCATCCGAAGATGATAGACTGTTCGGCAGGTGCATCATTTGCGGAGATTGGTTCGACTCTAGGACAACTTTCGAAGATGTTGTCATGTCTCTGACTCTGACTGGTTTGTAGTGAACTTTATGCGGTCTTATGTGGATACAGAATTGTATCTACCCAATTATTACAGTTATTGTGAGAGCATGAAAGCTATAGCTGATAGTTGCAAATTGTGTTGCTTCTATATTATCTGGAGGAACTTATTGCCTACCTAGTGTCCCATGGCACTGTTTATTTTTTTATCCCATGAAGAACATACTATAGCAATGTATCGAAGGAAAGGAGTTATGAGCGGGAGTATGTTTAGCAGATTTTCTTTCATGAAAACCTACTTATTAAAATGGGTGCGATTAGCAATACATATCTCTCTCTCTCTCTCTCTATATATATATATATATATATATATATATATATATATATATATATATATATATATATATATATATATATATATATATATAACTGAGATTGAATTCTCGCACATCACTTGGTGAAACATCATAAAGAATAAAGTATAAACTTTAAAATAAAAACACTTGGCTTATGTTTCACAATATAAAAAATATTTAGATACTGTATTTAGCAGTAACGAAAAGTCGACATGTTTCGAGTTATGAACTCATTATCAAGACTGACTACAGGAGAGTATTGCATCGTAATTTATAAAACAGACAAAAGCAAAGGTGATACCTGAAAATCAATTTGTTCGTTTACAAGGGGGGTTGAACCCCCCAGGGGGGAAATGAATCTTGTTTACACGAATCATGAATCTTGTTTACACGATAAAGGTCGAAATTTTGAAGCAATAGGGTTGAAAGTTTGTAAATAGGTAGTTTTGCATGATATCTTGAATGGGATTGTTTTTTGTTCGAATTGCTTGAGGGTTAACCCCCCTGGGGTAAAAATAAATTTTGTTTACACTATATAAGAAGCAACTTTGTAAATAGGGTTGAAAGTTTGTATGATATCTTGGATGGGATCGGTTATGGTTCGAATTGGCCCCCTGGAGGAAGAAATAAATTTTGTTTACATGATAAAGGTCACAATTTTGGGGTAATAGGGTTAAAAGTTTGTAGGTAGGTATTTTCGAAAGATATCTTTGATGGACTCGGTTTTGGTTCGAACTGGTTGGGGGGTTTATCATAAACTAACAATGGACGACGTAATGGAGAATAAAATTTTAAGATACCCTTTTTAATTACCAATTCCTGTTAAATGGGTTAAAACACCATACTGAAATGTTCGTCATAATTATATTTTAATCAGAGATGATTAAGCTCTTAAGATACTGAAGAAGGAGACACATCTCCGAAACGTTTATTATAATTACATTGAGGATTACATTTATCATTATCAATTGTCGTATACTTATTAACACCTACACTGCCAACCCAAAAACCCAGAGAATATAAAGAAGTAGGTACCAAGGATAAACCCATGTATATATATATATATATATATATATATATATATATATATATATATATATATATATATATATAATATATTATAATATATATATATATATATATATATATATATATATATATATATATATATATATATATATATATATATATATATATGAAACAAATCTTGGTCTAAGGTACAACTTTGCTATTCGCGCCCATTTTAAACAGATTTTCAAAGTGAATACCTGCTAATAAATACGGTCATTTATATTATAGTGCCTCTTCGTACTATTTCCTTTAATCATACATAGATGCCCAGACTTCAATAAACTTTGAATCGTTTCTATACTTAAAACATCTAGGAAATATACGGCAACATCGCCCGGTAATTTATTACCGTTCCAATATTAACTTTGATTTAGGATCGAATTATTCCTGTTTCGATTTCTTAACTCTCATGTCAGATTCGATTTGCGACTGACGGCCCACTTAATATATTTAATAGACTTTCTCGAAATAGATATAGTTGGAATTCAAGAGACGTGGAAACGTGATATTAGCGTTATGGAACGATCCGACGAATTCTTCGGTTATTTCATGGTGAAAGATGAAATGGAAAACTAATTGCAGCAGAAAGACGCCTTATGGTATCTCACGTCAAAGATCAAGAGTTACAAGTTACCATTTAGCCAGTGAAGATTGGTAGAAAAAAGTTGTTGTTTTCTTTCAGAATTATTTTCCTTCATTGTTGTTTTTCATGGATATAAGTATTAAAAGTCCGTGAAATAAACATAACTGTGAAATATTTACTAATTAGAAAATTTGATTCTGGGAATGAAAAATTTGTAATTAAATATTTTCAAAATTACTATCAGACTTTTTATAAACGGTTCATCAACTGTTTGTTTTGTTTATAAAATCATTATTATCATCAAAGTTAAATAAATCATAGGAAATCTTAAGCCTTATATTTTAATATAATTCATACTTTATTTCGTCTATTCTGAAAACAAAGAACTTTGAGTTGAAACTCGATATTCATAAAATTGTATCTCTAACTAATACCTATGTATTTATTTAGGGTAAGTGGAGGACAGTTGGACCGGTGGGAGAGACGGACCACTGTACATAATTCCAGATTTATTCAGTGAATGACGTTTTGTCGATGATGTTAACTTTCGTTACAGGATATTATGCAAGAGTAACAGGTTGGAACGCGTTAGAGCGAAAACTGAATGAAAATGAACAACTTTTTAAAATTTTCGGGTCGTAAAGTTTTAGGTGACTAGATTTGTGAAGATATTGTGACTCCTGGGGTTAGTAAAGAGTAAATATTTTCGAGTTTCACATAACAAGTTGCCTATAGAATATGTATAACTTAATAAATAGTTTATCTAACGTTACATGTGGTAAATATACAGTGGTCCTTCTCTCCTCTCAGCCGAGGACAGATGGACCGTATGTATGTAGGATAGACGGTCCATTATGTGACATTATTTCTCAGTTTGCAGAGATGCCTAATGAATATAAAAGAATATAAGAAGCTCATCCCAGAGGCCACTGGACTGAGGAAACTTTGCAAGAAGCAATTCGAGCAGTGATACGCTGACCATAATGATAATATTTTGCTGTGTTCGCCGCCACATACTACACATTATTAACATACGTTGGATCGTGCGTTTTTTAAATCCCCAAAGACGCATTATCATAATGCGTGCAACCATTTTGTGAAATTGGACGCTTCTCGTGAACAAACTAAGCTGCAATTTGGAAAAAAATTAGTTGTAAATTATCCAATCCAAGCAAGAAAGAGTACAAAAAAAATTCAGAAGAAGAGAATGGGAAGAAAACACTTGTAAAGCAAAAACGAATTGCAAACTATTGGCCTCTTTTGACATCGATTCAGGAGAATAAGACGAACAAGGTGTTTTTAATGACTAAGAAGAAACTGAAGATGAACTAGAAGACTATGAAAATTAGTGTGCTGACTGTAAGGAAGATCAAAAGATAAAAAAAAGAGGATTGCATTGAATGATCATATGTGGTCGATGGCTGTAATGGGGGTATACCCCGTTCCTAAATGTGTGTGTCTTGTGTGGCAAACACAGAGCCAAGGAAAAATAGATAAATAAATGGTTGTCCATCTCTTCTTGTAGGCATGGTCCATCTCTCCTTCAATGTAGAGGAGAGATGGACTTCGCAGAGTTGCAGTTTTAAATTTTTTTTCATCGAATGCGATAGATAATTAGTTATGTTTATGTAAAAAAATGATTCTTGAAGAATTTTCATTCTAATTATTATTTTAACATTAATATTACATTCATAAATAAAGAGCTATATTTGGGTTATTAAAATGTGGTCCATCTCACCTCCACTTACCCTATCAACATCGCGTGCAATTTAAAATAGCGAGTTTTTCGATCCACGGTTTATGAGTGAAAAACATCATTGAACCAGAAAATGAATGTTATTTGAAAAAAAAAAGCTTATATGAATTATTTTTTTAGTACATGACACGTTTTATGGCACCAGAAAACAAATCAATGTTTCAATCAATCGTCTTGGCATGGAATATAATATATTAACTATCTCAACTATTGAATACCACTGAAATATCTCGAGCACTTTTGAAAATTGAAATTAGTTTTAATTTTCTCCTTGAGACCGGAATGCCTTTTGTTCGTGTATTCTCAAATATAGTTTTTAAAGCAAGGTACCATTAATTTTCTGATGAAATTTCAAAATCACTTCTTCATATCTATCATAAATATCTATACATAAATATATATATATATATATATATATATATATATATATATATATATATATATATATATATATATATAGATATATATGCGTGTGTGTTCGAAATTAAACTCCTCCGAAATGGCTGGACCGATTCTCATGAAATTTTGTGTGCATACCTATCGGCTGAGTCTGCGAATCGGACTACATCTATATTTCATCCCCCTAAATGTTAAGGTTAGTCCACCCCACAATTTTTTTTTATTTTCCTCTACGATCAACCCCTATTTTTTCATCGCGATTTTCATTTTATTTTATTTTATTCACAGATCCGCAATAGCGTTCCAAGATGGCAATCGAAAATAATAATAGTTAGTCTGGGAATAGGTCGTAATATATTTTTCATTTCCGTAAGGGATTAGGGTAGTCCACCCCAAAAATATAAAAATAAATTCCATAAATTTTTTGAACAAAATTTTTTGTTTTTATTTTTTATGATGTTACATTAGAAAATACATTCAACTCCAAATTTCCACTTTTCCATCAAAAACCCATATTTTTTAATAGCCATTTTGATAATTTAAGCAACGTTTGCCGGGTCAGATAGATTAATAGATAAATATATAGATAGATAGACAAATAGATAGAAAGGAAGATATTTATCTAGATAGATAGATGGATAAAAATAATAATTTATATGGCAGAACAAAGTTTTCTGGGTCAGCTAGTATATAATATATATAAATATATATATATATATATATATATATATATATATATATATATATATATATATATATATATATATATATATATATATATATATATATATATATATATATATATTTACTGTGGTGGAACCCATAGTGTGAGAAGACAAATGAAAACTGGTGAAATGAAGGTCTTAAATCAGCTCACAATTCCTTTATTAATGGTTACCGGTTTCGAAGTGCCTAGCACATCATCATCACACCAAGGCTGATCAAAAAAGATAAAACAAGGTAAACATCGAAAATAAGAGCAAAAAACAATAACAATAAAGAACAATTGACTCTTAATTAACAAACAAGGATTGACAAATCCAACAATAATTTGTCTACACATGTGAAATATCCAAACCTACAAGAACTCTATATAAAAAAACCTAAAAAATATTTTATATTTCACATGTGTAGACAAATTATTGTTGGATTTGTCAATCCTTGTTTGTTAATTAAGAGTCAATTGTTCTTTATTGTTATTGTTTTTTGCTCTTATTTTCGATGTTTACCTTGTTTTATCTTTTTTGATCAGCCTTGGTCTGATGATGATGTGCTTGGCACTTCGAAACCGGTAACCATTAATAAAGGAATTGTGAGCTGATTTAAGACCTTCATTTCACCAGTTTTCATATATATATATATATATATATATATATATATATATATATATATATATATATATATATATATATATATATTATATATATATATATATATATATATATATATATATATATATATATATATATATAAAACCTGTAACCATAAATAAAGAATTTGTGAGTTTATATAAAACTTTCTTTTCACCATTTTTTATATATATATATATATATATATATATATATATATATATATATATATATATATATATATATATATATATATATATATAAATACACTCACATGAAAAAGATGAAAAGTGTCAAAAATACTTCAGATATGTCAGGATATTACTGTGATTCAGAAAAAATAAAAAATATTATCGAAATAATTTATGCATATAAGAATATGTATTTCTTACGATTCATGCCAAAATCATACAGGTATCAAACTTCAACACCTCTTTAGCAATGCATTTAACTGCTCATTTTAGACATTCAATTTATAAGCCCCTAGCCTACTATAAGGTAACGGAATTTTTTCAAACGTATAAACAACCATACAAATCTCTTAGAGAAACACCGGCAATTTTTGCGACAATGAAGAGACGCATTACACAGCCTCGCATAAATCGCAGACGGCTCGGCTCCTTCACCCCTCCACCCATTCGTCGCCTTGCTTCAGGAGTGGGATACGAATAAATTTATAAACACACATATATACGGAAATAAAAATACATATAATTTATTTAAGTTTTCTCGCTTGGAGCGGGCGACAACGCGCGACGAATTTAAGAAAAGCCATCATCGTAAGTAGAGATATATATCATATCACGGCATTAAGGGAAGGAAGGAAAGAGGCGAAAAGAGGCTTCCCTTTAAAGAATTATTGCACGTCTTGTTTGGTAATACGCGAATAACTCTAACGGATATTTAGCACTTGTTAAAACCAAATGACAGTAGAAAAATACGATAGGACGTCTACTACACCTTCATGATAAGTTAAGGGTGGTGTGCGTTTGGGGTTTTTTCTTTAGGCGTTTCTTCAAAGGGGATAAAGAAACAGGCAGAGTTGTAGAGCTAATGGTTCTTTCAATTCAGAGCACAACAATAATGTTTTCATTAACTAGTGAATGAAAAAACGACACCTGTATTAATAGGTACCATTTTTTTCAAATATACATTTCATAATGCTTATATCATATGTTTTTGTTTATAATATTTCTCCATACTTCCGTGAAGAGATTTAACAGGGCTATATCTATGATGTACCTAATGAATAATATTCTTATTCTCAACTCCAGTTAACCTCTTGATTAGCTTGATATAAATGAGTGATAAAGTATAAATAAAACAATAATACGAAGTCAAATACAAAAAGTAGTAGTGAAAAATATGATAAACAATCCAAATAAAAAAACGCCTAAGTAATACAATAAACTTGTGATTTGTCTAAACTTTCCATTTTACCGAGAGTTTGGCATAAAAAAATGCATCTGAACTTTGGAAGAATGGTACTCAAGAATAGACTGAGTGTGCGATCGTCTTATGTTCAGAGAGTTTAATAGCATTGTGGTTCTGAAATATCACATGACTTCTGTGGAAGTCTTAAATCTCATCATTTTTCCAATCGAGAATGAAAAAAAGATGATAGGAGCAATATAAGAAAACAAATTTGCGATCAGTAGTTATGATATAACAACATTTCTACTTCTATTGAGAAGCTATCATCAGAAGTTAGGAAGGGAAAAAAATAATTTTGCTATGTAGTCTCTTACCTACTCTACGAATCGAATAAATACTGCTAGTTAACTAAAGCCTATTCCTGAGAGTTTCTTTTTCAAAAAGAACTTCAAGAAATATTTAATTACAAAATATACCAGATATTGAACATGCAAACAAATGTTTGTTGTAAATTAACAATTTTCTTTTACAATAAAATTCACAAGTGTATTTCCGATTAAAAGTGCTGGGAGAATATTGCTGAGGAATTAAATAACATTGTAAACTAAGCTTTAGCAGCAAGACTTTGAAATTGCAAAGAACTGCAGAACCAGTGGTTTTCTCTTGAAATTTTGGACGAGGAGGTAAGTACCAATATTTGTATGTATCTGACAAAGAATTCCTTCAAAGATTTAGAGGCTACAAGTACGGAAGCCTACTACCATCTTTCTCGAAAATATTTGAAAAGATTTTTTCCAAATAGGCTCTTGAAATTCTCCAAAAATTAGTAGGAATATACACGGATTTTTGCTGAGCAGAGGAACAGAAACGACTATCTTTGAGCTTACACAAACAGTACTGGACGCATTGGACAAGGGAGACATTCCACGTGCCATTTTTCTCGATTTGTCTAAGGCATTTGATTGTGTCGACCACTATAGACTTCTTACAAAACTGAGCTCTTGTGGCATAAGAAATAAACAACTTGCCTTAATTGAAAGCTACCTGAAAAATCGATATTAATATTTGAAGATTGGGACAGATATTTCTCACTGTCGGACAAGTTAAGAAATACATACTGGGTCCCCTTTCTTTGTGGTGTATATAAATGATCTGCCGAGTGTATTGTCACACAATATACATACAACTATATATGCCTACGACACAAACATAGTGACAAATCCACAAATTTAGCTGTTGCCTTCTTCTGAATGTCAGTAAGACAGATTGTGCTTTTCCAAACTGACTGATCAAGCCAGCATGTACCTCAGACAATAACACTAGAGGGGCGTAATTAACCATTTGCCTCCTGCACAAAATTTTTAGATATACATCTAGACTCCAATCTGAGATATAAAGAGCATATAGATAGCTTGACCAAGAAACTTTCTTCTGTAGTGTACTCTCTGAATGTTATGAAACTTTATGTAGGAGTGGACATGTTAAGAATAATTTATTTTTCCAATTTTCAATCGTTTCTTTCTTATTGTATTACTTTTTGAGGAAATAGTTCCCAATGTAATTATATTTTTGTTGTACAGAAGCTTGCCTGTAGAATCATATATAAAATGAAGCTGAGAAAATCTTATGGGGCTTATTCAGAAAGAATAATATCCTAACGCTAAGTGCGTTATATATATTAGAATGATTATCATTTATACACAAACACAAAAATTACTACCAAGAAAATAGAAGCAGAAATACAAGGAGGAAAATGGAGCCCTTTTTATATCCTCGATAGAACCTGAGACTTGTGCAGAATGGAATGATGTATATGTCGATGAAACTATTTAATAAGCTACCAAGAAGATACTAACTAACACCTGAGTTTCACTAGTTTTGAAAATTGAGTTATAATCTACTGAGAAGATGTGAACCATATAACATAACAGAATTTACTGAATGTTGTAGTGCTCGAATGTGATAATTTTGCAAGTTTTATTTTGACGTGTTTTCTCTTTTTTTCCTGTGTAACTCTCTAAGCATGTTTGTTAAAACTTATGAAAATAAATTACATTTATACACGAGTTAACACTTCTGTATAAGTGATTAATGAGATAATAGTCCCAAAAGAAACGGTTCGAAATTAAATCCATCAAAAATAGAAGTGATATATTTAGGAACCAGAACTATACGCTTAAAAGCATTAAACTTTAAAATTTGCGATATTGATGTTGATGGAACTATGATATATTTTAACGATACCGTTAAAAGTCTGGGAGTAGTTATAGATAATGAGCTCAAATTTGAGAGCCACATTTGTAGCTTACTTAAATCAGCATATGTAGGGTAAGTCAGAGTGAGATGGCCATGCGGGTGAGACGGCCAACGCTCGGCACTCTGTGGTTTGCATGTTTAACTCTGTGTGCGATCGTACAAGCGTTCAGTTGCTCCAGAGACCCCATCCGATACACAACGCCGCTCCTAGTTTATTCAAGCAGGTGAGTTTTTTAAAGAAATAAAAATAACGCATCGCCACAAATATGTTGACTTCTGTAATTCGTACTGTACTTTTTTGTAATATGTACTTTAAGTTAGTGTTTTGTACCAAAAGGGTTGAGAAATGATGAATCTTCATTTCTAACCTAAAATTGAAAACTTTGTTGAAAATTCAAGTGCCGGTTTGGAAGTGGTCATCTATCCCGTACACTTGGGAGAGATGGCCATCATAATACGGGTAGAGATGGCCATGTTTCAATAACTGTTTTCAATATTGAAAAGAGCTTAGAGAAGGCTGTTAAGAAAAGACAAGCTGAAGAAAGAAAAAAGGACAGAAAACGGAAGCAACCAAAGAAAGTTTCTAGAAATAAAAAAGCAGCTGATTCAAGTTCAGAGTCGGAAGCAAATGAGAACATGATTCTGGACAGTGAGGACGAGAAAGAAAATTTCGACGAAAATGAGTGTGTTGGTTGTCTAGAAGACTATTTTAAAACACAACGAAAAGATGACTGGATACAATGTGTCAAGTGCTCAAGATGGCTCCACGAGCAGTGCACAGGCTTTGCAAATATGTGCATGAGATGTGGACGGAAACATGCGAACTAACCATAGGTACCTTATGTTCCTAAGAGTGTTCTTTTTACCTGCTTATTTTTGACTCTAAAGTTTGCCAAAGAAGAAAGTTTTTGTTCTTGAAATGTTTATTTTATGAAATGAGTTGTGAAATGTTTATTTTTTGTTTAAATAAAATATTGTATGCATGCAAATTGTATTGATTCGTCGAAATAAAATGTTTTTTTTGAGAAAAAAGGGGTGGCCATCTCTACCGTCTCTAAAAATAATTAGTGGCCATCTCACCCGGCACATCCGGGAGTGATGGCCAGTTTACATGTTTTTAAAAAAGCTGGTGTAAAGCTCATTGATGTAACGATATTCCATAATGCCCTTAGTAAAACATTAGTTTAAACTGTAATGAAAAGTTTGCCATAAAATGAATAAATTAGCCAATATCATTCTCTACATATGCTCAAAAATATATTTTACTGGCCATCTCACCCCGACTTACCCTAAAACTTGAAATCGATCTATAGTTTCAAACAGTACTTGTCTTGTCATATTGAGTGGAATTTAGTTACAAGTTTGATCTTGTCATCCTTCAGTTACTGTAGTTGTGTTTACTACTCATTTGCTACAACTTATGCTAGAAATTTGAGACAAGAAATGCGAAATATTTGCCTTAGATATTCATTCAACATAAAACGTAAAAAACATGTTACTTCACATTATAATAAACATAAAATCCTGAAGTATGATTAAGTGTTCAGTTAGCAGCTGTTATATATCAATTATTGAGTTCATACCTGAATGAACTCCTGGTTAACCCAACAGCAGCCAATGTCCCATTTTTGGGACGCGCCATTTTTGCCAGATTCTTTCAAAGCTATCACAGAAAACTAGAGTATTTGATAATGTCATTTAGGTCAAAGTATGTACTTCATATATTTATAGTGAGATGTCTCACAGGAACAATAAAAGAAATTAGACTGATTCAACAAGTCGGCACTTGCCTGGCGCGTTGGGGTTGTCATACGTTATAGTGATTTCAATATATTTCTGTCGAGAAAATTATAATTATACCATTGCAGTTTTATTGTTGAATAGTCTCTTTTTTCGATATGGAACGGAAGTGAACTGACCCATATCATTATCTGTTGCCAATTTGTTGCTAATTTTGTTGTCCCAATTTTGGGACATTGGCTGGAAGTGATAATTATGAGTAGCAGAAAATGTCCGTGACATTGACATCATATTTGAAGATTCGGAATTTTGGATAGATATGGATATTGAAAATATTATTATAGCAATAATTCCTCCAGACCCGGATATTCTAACAGACACAGAAAATTTTGAAGAGAATGACTTAGAAGGATAAGAAATAGTGGATGTTGCAGGTACTATGGAATTGTTTACTTCTAACCCTGCTGACGAATCCGAGTTTGAGAGTAGCGACGAACCATTATCAGAAAAAATAGTGAAGTGGACTAAATAAAACAGCACAAACGGTGAGAATTCCATTGCAATAGTGACAATACTCCATCGTAAAAATGATACAAGAATACAATTCGCACATGGGCGGAGTAGATATGTTAGACAAGCAAGTGTCTCTTTACCGAACAAGAATTCGTTCAGGGAAATGGAGGTGGTCTTATTCACCCAAGTTTTAGATATATCGGTGACACATACTTGGAGACTTTACCAGATTATAAATCCCCAAGAAATGGCCACTCTGCTAGAAGAACGTAAGAAAAGAGACCACGCCCTCAAAAGTCCAAATTTATGAGAGGAAGAGCAAGTGTGGACATAAGATATGACCAAATAGGTCATTTAGTTGTTTCTATAAAGAAAAAAGGAGATAAGCATTTTGTAAAAAAAAAATCACTAGAATTTGTAGAGAAAGCAATGTACGACTACAAGATATCTGCTTTCTACCATCCCATAAAAAATAATTTCTTTACCAAAAATTTTTCATTAAAATTTGTTCTGTATATAATTTATGTGAGTTTATTGAACACATTTTGTTATTAAAGCAGCTTTGTCCCTTTTGTCTTGTTTTTTCTAAATATATTATTTTATCCTCTTTTAGCCATCGCCCCAAAAATGGGACGCTATTTTTCTGCGAATTGAAAATTATTTTTTTCCAAAATTTCAGTGTTCAGTCTTTGCTGAACACTCAACAACCAGTCTATACAAAAAATTAAATTTTTTAATCTTCTTTGAGTTCTGGCTGGTATTGGGTTAAGAGAGAACTATGTAATTGTGTGAATGTACGTAGTAGTTGTAGTTTTGATATACCATACCATAGGTCATCCAAGATTGAAAGGGCTTTCTCTTATGGGGCTATGAAGATTCTCATTGATAATTTGGATCTTTTTAATAACTGTGTTAATATCAAAACATTGAAAAGGTACCTTAAAGAAAAATATCTGAATTGTCAAATGAATTGTATATTGATTCTTTTCTTTTTGGTGGTAGTGGTAGAACAGCTACAGCTGAACTTCAACCTTTTGTACTTATTCTTTTTGTAATTTTACTTAGGTGCAATAAAGATTATTATGATTATCATTAAATTATCATTATTATAAGTTAATAGAATCTTGTATATTCTGGCCGATTATGTAGAGAACAAGAATGAAAATTCCTAGCTAAAATGAGACTTTAATTTATACCTGTGTACTCTACATTCCATCTATAACTTCATATAAAGTTAGTTCAATTACTGAAAAAACTGAAATATGAGAGATAATAGTAGATGTTAATGTTTCCTCGTTTTTATTTGAATGAATAAAAACTTTTCTTTATGATCAAAAACGTATCAGATGGGTACCAGAGTCGCCATTCGTATTTTTTGTCCTATTTCTGAGGATCTATTTTTGTCGAATGGATAGCTCGAGCTAGAAACGCCCGTTTTCTTTGTAATTTGGACGATAATATCCAGCTCTAACTCGATTACTCCGTCTACTCCATATTTTCTTCAAGTAAAATTCGAAGACACGAAAATAAAATTCGCTGCAAGTCATCGCCGGATGATGGTCATAAATTTGGGAGCAATTTAATCAAAAATTGCGATATCTTTGCATCTACATGAAAACGGGACACGGGTCCAGTGGCGTAGCTTTTGAACAAACCTCCGCTATTTTAGACCTTTGTGACAGCTTATACTCGAACATTAGATCTTCAGCTTATTGGAAAGCATTTTAGCTTATACAGAAAAAAGAGTTTTTACTTATTACCATAAGGTTCCTTTCAAAATTATTTGCAGAGAGAATAAGCGACAATTTTCTCTATAATATAAAGTTACGTTTCAAATATAAATCTATAAAAATATAATATATATTTCTTAAGTTGAATCACTTGAAAATCTTGAAAAGGCAATATCTTACAGAAAAATGTTTCGAATAAAACGTTGATAATTTTGAAGGGGATATTCCCTTATGTTAAAAATTTTTTCATTTCCTTCACCCTTGTGGGGGGGAAGGGGTCAACTTTGAAATTTGAAAGGAGAACCTCTGTTTTTTATTGCAGATTCGTATTCTATGTTTGTACGGAAATTTTTTACGATTCGTCACAGATGGGTCTGCAATCGAATTTGAATTTTTCGTCTGAATTACATTAACTTATCATCCAAATGAAATTCTGAAGTAATTTCAATGATCGATGGATCGGCGGATCTGGTCCTCTAAACTGGCCAGCAAGATCGTAAGATCTCACTCAACTTGATTTTTTTGTGTGGGACTATCTGGAAGAAAGAGTAGATCGGTAAGTGCAAGCTATTCGGGAAGATATGACAGTGCGCATAGACAATTAAGCGTTGGGGTATTCATTTGGTCATTGCAATAGATTGATATGGGATATCGACGAGAGTCTAAGACCGTAACAGCTGCCTTCAATCCTCCTCATTGGTCATTCAGTGGATTTAAAAATCATTTACAAAAATCAGTTGTATTGACAGGATGAAAACATATGTGGAAAACCATGAATAATGAAAAATACAAACCTTGAATAAATATAAATTGATGCAAATCAATATTGTTTTGCCCTTTACAGTTTATGAAGGAACTTGGGTCAAGTCACCCCGACTCGAATTTTTCTATAATCCACCGTTAGATTGTGAATGTAGATTTTGTGTTGCGGAATACGTACAACCAGCTCCCTTGGAAAGTTGTTTCGATAATTTTTAAATTATTAGCGAATTTTGCTTGTTCACTCTATGTGACGCTATACTATATGTACTTGGAAATAAGTGAAAATGAAATCTGTTGACATTAGGTAGGTACTCTTTAAAATTTTATGAACTCGAATAAATTGGTTTGAAATTTTTCTAATGTTAGGAACTAAAGGCAAGCTCGCCAGTTGAAATTTATTCAAACTGGTATACAAAATCAAAGATCTGATAGATTTATTGAACAAAGGAAAGAGTATGGACCTCTTACGGACTTTTACATTCTGAATCAACTTTCCTGAAATGATCACTGTTTTAAATAGTTATTTGTTGATTTTACCTCAGATACGGTTGCTATAAATACATTCATTATGCCCTAGGGCGTTATGAGCGGGCATAATGGATCATAACACCCGCTAATTGTACGACGAGAAATGAAGCAACTTGAATTGATTAAATACTTCATAATCCTTGTCGTATACGACTCTGGATTTCTCCGAAAATGAATTATTCGCAGCTTTGGCTGCATTTTTTATGATATTCTTGGGTAAATTCATTTTCATTTCCATTATTTCTATAAGACTACACAAAGAAAGCAGCAATGACGTTCACTAAATATGATGACAAAAATATTCACAAACGTCAAAATATTAACAAATGACATGCCTTCTATGAGAAGGAAAATGGAATGTTTAGGAGCAATGAACCCCCTCATTCATCCCCCGCATTCATCCCTCGGGCCAAAGGCCCCTCGAGCCGAATGTTACCCTGCGGGCGTTAGGATCTATATAACGAACTTGATACATAAATAGTAGTAAGTAATATATGAATCCAAAAATAAATAATTCTGATTTTTATTTAATTCCTCTTGAACGTTTGCTAATTCATTTCATTTTTCCTGCAATTCCATAAATTATATATAGCAAAAGGTATCGGGTGTCCCACGACATAGCTCCACTTGTTTTCTTATAATTATGTTGACAATTAAACTATACCCCGTAATTGACTTGTCATCGAAAATTTGAATTTTCATTAAAATCACCGGTACGCCATTGAATCCGGGTGCGAAACTGTTCGAACCCCGGAACGGTGCAGAGACACATTTCAAGTCGTTCCGTTTTTGGGGCCGCTTAATTTCCCAATTTCCCATCATCATACATTACTTAAATCCAATCTAAACACATAAATATTCCAGGAGAGTCCGCGACAATTCCCGAACAAGAAGTAATAATTGAACTCCCTTCATTTCGGAGTTTGATGTGGGGATAGTGGAGCATTCGGAGTGCTCTTCATTTTGTCATCGAGAATTTTGCTATACATTCTGCGCTGTACATATGAAATATCGTGCCTAATTGTATCGTGATGAATGTAATTTGAATTTAATTTTCAAGGAGCGTATGAATTTATTTGATATTTCCAATTTTAAACAATTCGTCAATATAACACTTCACATGCCGGATCTTTCAGAGCTGGTTTATTCGACTGTGGTTTTAGTCCTTCTTTTGGCTTCGAACTTCATAGAAACGAGACGATGTCAGATGGAATTCAAGATTTCTTTTGATGAACCAAGAGTCTATTATCTGCAAAAGACCTATCAAAAGATCTTCCACCACTATGTGGTGTTGTAAGAAGATTTGGACAGGATGTCTCTTTGAACGGAGGAGTGGTTAAGACCGTTGAATCCTTTAAAGTATGTGGTTCTTCATCTTGGGAAAAATAATCCCTGTAATAGAAAAACTTATCTTCCCTCTCGCATTTCTGTTAACCCAGATTCTGATACAGTGACCTGACTATTATATCTATTATACATTCCCTCTGAATATAACTTCTGCCTAATTGCAGAGCGATGAATGTACTCCGAATAAATTGTCAAGAAGCTAATGAATTTGTTTGAGATATTCAAGTTTGAAAAAAGCGTCAATATAGCATCCACATCCCGGCTCTTTCAGTGCTGGTTTATTCGATGAACTGTGGTTTTAATTGTTCTTTTGGCTGTGAGATTTATAGTAATGAGACGATGTTAAATGAGGAAATGAGTTTCAAGATTTCTTTTAATTTATCAAAAAATGAAAGAGTTTGTTATCCGCAAAGGATCTATCAAAAGATCGCCCATTAAAAAGTGGTGTTGCAAAAAGACTTGGACAAGATATTTCAATGAACGGAGGACTGGTTACCACCGTTGAATCCTTTAAAGTATGTGGTTCTTCATCTTGGGAAAAGGGATCCCCGTAATAGAAAAACTTATCTTCTCTCTCGCATATTAGTTAGCCCAGATTCTGATACAGTGACCTGACTATTATAAATATATCATATATTCCCTCTGAATATAACTTCTGCCTGATAGTAAAGCGATGATTGTATTTCGAATTCAATTCTCAAGAAGCTCAATTATATTGACGCTTTGAACAACGCGTCAATATAACACTTTACATCTCGGCTCTTTCAGTGCTAGTTTATTCGATGAACTGTAGTTTTGGCCGTTCTTTTGGCTGTGAGCTTCATAGTAACGAGACCATGTTAAATGAGGAAATGAGTTTCAAGATTTCTTTTCATTTACCAAGAGTATATTATCTGCAAAGGACCTATCAAAAGATGTTCCACCACTATGTGGTGTTGCAAGAAGATTTGGACAGAATATCTCTATGAACGGAGAACTGGTTACTACCGTTGAATCCTTTAAAGTATGAGGTTCTTCATCTTGGGAAAAATAATCCCCGTAAACGAAAACTTTATCTTCCCTCTCGCATTTTTGTTAACCCAGATTCTGATACAGCGACCTGACTATTATAAATATATCATATATTCCCTCTTATGAATTTATTTGAAATTTCAAATTTTGAACAACGCGTCAATCTAACACTTCACATCCAGGCTCTTTCAGTACGGGTTTATTCGATGAAATGTGGTTTTGGTCGTTCTTTTGGATGTGAAGTGAACTTCATAGTAACGAGACGATGTTCGGTTTATCAAATAATTAAAGAGTCTATATTTGCAAAGGACGTATCAAAAGATCGTCCAAGACCTGGTGTTGCAAGACGATTTGGAGAGGATATCTCAATGAACGGAGGACTGTTTGATACCGTTGAATGTGTTATTCATCTTGGGAAATATAATTCCTGTAATACAAGAATATATCTTCTCTCTAGCATTGTTGGCCCAGATTCTGATACAGTGACCTGACTATATGAATCATACGTGCGCCCAATATTAGAGTTTGGAAATATTGTATGGCATCCTATACTACTGCGAGACCAGCATTCTGCTCTGTAGGTATATAGAATATGAAAATTACTTCTGCCTTATTGTAGCGTAATAAATATACATACTTCGAATTCAATTTTCAAGTCTATCAGAAGATCGTCCACCACTATGTGCTTTTGCATGAAGATTTGGACATGAAATCCCAATAAACAGAGGACTGGTGACTATTGTTCAATCTTTCAAAGTATGTGGTTCTTCATCTTGGAATTCCGTAATATATATTACATAAACGATGTTGCTCTGTCACATACGGACAAATATAATGACCCTGGTGTGATAATAACAGATTTCTCATGGAGTGAACATTTTACAAATCAAGTAAAAAAGCTAACTCAAGAATATATCTTCATTCTCGTATTTTTGCTGAACCAGATTCTGATACAATGACCAGACTATATAAATCATATGTACGCCTAATATTAAAGTTTGAAAATTATTTATTGTGTCATATACTAATGCGAGACCTGTATATGCTTTATTGCCTTTAATATTTTACAATTTATCGACAAAGCAATTTACAATTTATCGACTGAACAATGTAAAATATAGAAACAAAAACACATGTGAAAAAATCTAAGACCTAAACAATGTGAAACATTTTTATACAAAACATATTCAGTAGTAAGACTATAAGTACTTTAAAATAATCAAGTTATACATCGATGACTTGTTGCATAATTACAAAGAGTGTCAGTTTGACAGTCTAAGATTATTCTGTCAAACTGACACGATTTGTAATTATGCAGGAAATTTGAGACGTATAACCGTATTTATTTTGAAGTAGGTATTGTATTTGATACGATTATTTATTGAGTAAATTAAGTTGAATCTCCGAATCGACTCATTTTTGAACAGTTACTGATAAACGTCATAATATGACGGTCCTGTTAGTTTCCGATTGGTGGAGTTACTCTATGTATAATCAGGTATTATCAAAATCATACAAGGGAACTTAACTAAATTGATCGTTCTGATTGGTTGAAAATTATAATAAAAAAATAATCAATTAATATTATCGAAATACAATCTTTATGTTTCGTTCTAATTAATTGAAGTTGATAACATGCAGAATTTTCGAATTCGCGGAATTCAATTTTCCGCTCTCGAGATGAAATCCAACCGGAAAATCATCTGTGGGCAGCCAGATTTTCCAATCCAATAACGTCCGTTCGACAGTTTTCCAATCAGCTCTCGATAGCGCCGTGGGAATCCAATCGGAAAACCCTTTTCGCTTCGCATTTTTCCAACCGAGAGTCCACCCCCCGTCGACACCGGGACCTATCGATGGGTAACGCCTATTTCCAGTTTATGGGAGAATATTGGGAATCAATCGGTGTCACGGCGCCTGCGCCCAACTATCGAAGATGCCCTTTATGTACTATTTGTGTGCCCGTTATGTGTTCGGGAATATCGTCTAATTGGTTTGGAATTCGCTCGATGCTATGTGTATAATTCTCACGAGCCACGTTAGACAGAGAGGGAAATTGGATAAATTGTGAAAGCTTGACAAAGAGAGCTAACACAAGCTTTTCAAATCAAATCGAATCAAATGTGCTTTATTGTTTTAAAATTATACATATATTGACAAAGCGAAAAATATAGTAACTAAATCATGTAAAACATAAAAATAAATACACACCAATCAAACATATACAAACTAAACAATGTAATACCTAGAAATAAAAATCAACCCACATTTCCATAAAAAATATATACAAACTTCACAATAGAACCGAGAGTGTCAAATCCTCCTCAATCGAAGCTGTGATTATAAATTTTCTTAGCATTGTAAATGATGGACTTTTTTTGTTAATTGAGAGAAAGGAATAGAGAGGTGAACATGATGTCCCGAAGATCTGGTGGAATACCCGTGCTGTGACACCAAGGCACGGCATGAAAATACTTATGAAGCAAGCACATAAATTTAAGTAGATATAAAAAAATGCGTCAAAATTCCATTTTTCTTAAAGTAAGGTTTGCAATGAGCCCTATTTTTCAGTACAATCATGTAAATTGAATCGGTGATTGTTGAAAGGGTACTAAGTCCATTTTTCATTGAAATTGTATTTGATATGGGTTTCTATACCAAATTATATCCCCGACCGTTTGATGTTGAAAGGAATTAAGTCCCATTCTAGGAAGCACTAATAATACGTACGTACTGGATTGCAGGGAGAGTTGAAAGGTACTAAGTCGCGGACTTAGTTCCATTCAACTCTGAACAGGAGGTTGAAGATGAATAATTTGTCGTGTTTTTGCTTCATAAGTAGGTACTTGTTTATCATTTGGTATGTTTGTAAGAATTATTGTTCATTTCTATGTGTTATTTCTCCAATAAAGTATATTAGTTTAATCATAACTACTTAATTTTGTTTTACTGATTGTTGAATCGAACTAAGTGTTTGCTTTAAAAAAATTATAAAAAATTCAGAAATTGGAACTAATAATAATTTCTCTGTAGATAAATGATTCCTCTCCCATTTACCTTTATAACGCTGACTGCATGTATCAATGAAATGAAATAAATAACTTTTAAACATATTTTTTCAATTTACTCAAAACTTTCATTTTTGGACTTAGTACCCTTTCAACAATCACCGATTCAATTGTTCTCTTCTGCAGTTTGAGAATGTGTCAAGTTGTGAAGTTTTATACAAATGAACGAAATGTAACTTTATATTTCATAGATTATAGATTTAGAATAGAAAAAGTTTCATTTTCAAATGAAAATAGGATACTATTATATTCAATGAATGAGGCCATTTCATTGATAGTTTTCAATGTCTGGTAGGTAGTATATATTATACGATATATTTTTGAATGGCAATAGTACAATTTTGTAATGATAGGTACACTTTTTTGACTTCTTAATAACTCTTAATTGTTATAGATAAGTATTCTGTAATAAGATCCTTTTTTAAATTTTATTTTATATATATATTATTCGATGTGATGAACATTAAAGAATAATATCATTAACTATACTCATTGGATGGATGTGCTAGTTGATATAAAAATTCCTGAATCACTGTAGCCCCAAAGAATATTTCCTTATATTTTTCTTTTTTTTTTGTTTTGTTGTGTAAGTGAGTTTTATCATTCGAGAATTTTCAACAAAAACTATAATTCTATCTTTTGAAAAAGAATTTTCTTTTTCCAAAACTTTATTCTCAGTGTAAATTGCCTGTATTATCTTTATAATACATAGGTAATCGATTTAAAGAAATGTTGAAAATGATCTTTCTTGGTATTTTCGAAGAACGAATGTGTGATTTGTGTTTTCTGAGAGGAATGTAGGAAGAAGGTAATGAAAATTGAAGAATCTTTCATTTGTATGAAATCTTTCTATTATGCCTAGCTAATATAATAAGACATATCTAAAAAAAGCAGTATTATCAGATATTTTGAAATTTGAATATAGGCTTTCATTCTTTTCCTATACCAAAAGTAAAATTTTTCAACTTGAACTAATATTTAACGGTACTCAATAGAAGCGATAAAAAACTTCAAACTACTCCATCTGCTGCTTCTTCTAGATAAGCGAATTTTTCTGTTGTCGTTGATTATTTCTGAAATCTCAACTTGCCATCCTTTTTTATTATACATACATAATAATTTTGTTGCATTTTTGAACATCAATGTTGTGACTTATGTCTATGCAATTGTCTGAAAAAGTATTCTGATTTTTATTCCACTGAATTGTTTGTTCTGCAAATATTTCGTATTGTCTAAAATATATTTCAAAAAATCAATTTTTAATTTTATTAAAATGTTATTGATATAATGATACCATTTTTTTTCGAAGTAAGTTTCATGTTATTTCTCAATTGAATTATCATAAAATTTTATTAAATAGATATAATTTACAAAATTTTTAGATAATCAGAAAATATTCTGTGTATGAAAAAATGAAAAACACCAATTTTAACGATATTTGATTGCTAGTTAGTATTTTCTAAAGAAAAAAGAAACACACGTGTTTCACTCCTTCCTGAAGTATGTGCCAGGGAGGCGGGCAGCTTGAGTTTGGGATTAACTCCTTCAGCCAGATCAGAGGATACACTTGTATGTACAAGTGCATTAAGGATAGGTGAGACGGGATATTTATGGAAGATAGGAAGTGTGGGTAGGGTTCAGAGGATTAATACTGGCCCAGCATTCACCTTATAAGTTTGAAAGCAGTGACCTACATTACCATGAGGAAAAAAGTCACGGCAGACCAGTCGGCCCCGGGCTTCGAACCAAATGACCTCCCAAATACTAGTCAGCGTACGCTAAGTACTCGACTAACTAGCTTGGTAACTATGGTATTACAAAACAATCTATTTATACAAAAAATTGAACATAACAGAGGGGTTCCTAGATAAACTAAATAACAATAACCAATTCATTCAGAGTTATTGGTAGGTACATTGAACAGATTAAGGAGAGGAGAAGGGTTTACTTGAATCTGGTAGTTAACTAGGTTTCTGGAATTTTTATATTTATTGATGTATAGGGATTCCCAACAATTGGTTTTATGGAGACTATTTTCTAATTGTAATATATTATAATTGTGATTAAAGGTATGGTTTTCTTGAATAAGATGGCACGCATAATTAGGGTCAGTTTTTTGCTTAATATAGCTACGTTGGTGTTCGTGTATTTGAGTTTTGAAATTTCTAATTGTACGTCCTATATAGAAGTTTTCACAATCGTTACAGTCGAGTCTATAAACACCAGTACGTTCATCTCTATGAATTTTTGATTCGTTGTTTTGAATCAATTTTCCAATGCTATTGTTGGTTTTATATGAAATTTTGTTTATGAAAAAACAATTTCAGGTTTTCGGAAAATTTGCCCAAGTAGGTAAACTTTTGAAATTGCCGGTTTAGTACGAAATGAAGTCAATGTTATGACGAAACGCGTTTACTCAATGAATTTTCATTTCAACCTGTGAAAAGTTAGTTTTTTTTCATTACTTTATAAATTTATAAAATGATTTTTTCAAATCAGATATACTGATGAATTCATGACAAAAAAACTGGTCATTTCTTGAAGATATCTCCATTCATTATATTGATACGACATCATATTTCATGTGGTTAAATATGATTATCTATTTTAAGTAATAATCAATGACTTGTGAGACTTGACAGTAGGGTTGAAATATTTCTTCAAGAATAAGGTACATATTTATTCCCTTCTATGATTTTGTGGTTTGAAGGGAGTAACAGCTATCACTACTAACTTCATTATAAAGTTTGACATACAGCCCCCAGAACCAACCCGGAACGAACCAATATTACCGATACTTGAAAAACCGATCGAGACGTCCGAAGCCGCTACATGAGTTAAGAGCGACGTTGGGCGTCTCCCACACGGTCCGGCCTGAACATCTACAGCGTCGGCGTCCTCGCCGTCGTCGAAAAATCGAACATCTATACTTGCGCGCAAGAAGTCGATCTCTAGGGTCAAAGGTCACGGGACGTGGGGCGCGGAGGGGTGAGGCGGCGCGGGACATCCGATGAGGTTTTTTACGATATCCACCGAACTCCCAGTTCGATACAGTTTCGATTCCCCCCACGTCGCCTCCCGTCCGCCGCGCTCTATGTACTCCCGAGCGATCCGGGAGTACATAAGGAGCGTGGGCGGGAGGTGGAGAGAGGAGACGGGAGGGCATCATCGACAATTCAGTGCGCCGATTCCAATGCACGATTGATTCTCGATACTATCCTATAATGAGGTGAAACGGGCGTTACCGAACTGTTCGAGTATCGATAGGTTGGAGGAGATGAGGAGATGGGAGGGACCGAAATATTATGAGAAAAAAATCAGCGGAAGGGTTTCGACTATATGGGCTCATTGGAGCTATAAAAATAAACAGAATTTAACATTGCTAATGAAAGATTGCAAAAACGCATTTTGAAAATCCTTTTTTCCAAAAACCTGTCAGATATCCAACCGAAAAACTCTATACAGAGCACAAAATTCTTTACCCGAGGCAGCCACATGTTAAATGTACGGTATTTTATATCTCGAGGAATTCACACATATTGGATTTATTTTTAAATGATTATTATACCAGACAACAAAGTCACCGAATTGCAAAAACCCTGAAATTAAGTAAGGCTAATGTGAAGAAGTCTATTATTTATACAGTACCGAAGATTAAAAATGTGATGCCTGATTATCTGAAAACTCCTCAGAGCTCCCATAGTTTGAAGAATAGCACGAAGCAATGGTTATTTCAGTTGAGTTGGAGGTTCATTCACGCGCTTTTTGATTGAATATTTTTGATATTGGTTCGTTGATTGGTTTTTCTTTTCTTTTGGAATTTTTCAGAGTTTGTTTTTCTGTTGTTACTATTATAGATTCGATTTTGTTTATCTAAATTTTTTCAACTTGATATATAAGATTGTAATTGTATACACACATATCATGCTCATCCAAGCTTAAGTTCTTCAAGAACTTTTTTGGATATGTTCAATTGTTGTGTCAGCAAGGTGTAAGAAGTAGAACTGAGAATCTTGATTTAAATTAATGACATCAACAATTTGCTGTATTGCAAATTGTTTTGAATGAATTAAAAATTATTATTATTATATACCTCTGCTAGATGAAACTGTTGTCGAGTTTCATGTGAAGAAAATTCTTCATATTTTCTCAGCTACAAAACACCTATATTTGGATAAGAGAATGGGACAAGATTATTTTCTGAGATCTAGTATTTTTAGCAAGTTCTGTCAACTGGTTATCTTCTTCTTCCTTCTAGCCCTCATTCGTCCAATGTTTGACAAAGGCCTCCCCCATTCGTTTCCAGTTTTCCCTGTCCTGTCTGCTCTTTCTCCATCCCAGTCCTGCTGATCGCAACTGGTTATAGTTTTTGCTTAAGAATATTATATAAATTTATTAAAGAAAGGGGAGATTAATGATGTTCAAATTTAGTAACAGTAACAGTAAGCTTCTTTGGAGGTACAGATAAGGCGAGGTTCTTGGTTATTGATTCTTCAGGTTTTGGTATTTCAAGAAAAATCTGATATTCCCGATATTTTTGTTAACAAATATTATAATTGCTGGGAATTTCGCATTTAAACCTATGTAAATAAAGGTCTTGCTAACATGAACTTATTCTAGAACACATCAAACAATGGGGAATTCCGTACATCTGTTTGGTCAATTAACAAGTTGACTGAGTTATTCTCATTATATCTATATATTTTTATTGGTTCTAAAATACTTAGTTCCTTACTTTACGGAGCTCTATGTGAAATTTTGATATTATTTATGTCTGGAAATGTGTGACCTGAATCTATTAAGTGTTTCGAAATATTTGAATTTTAATCTACGAATGATTGTTCTTTATATCGGTTCTGCATGTTTGTCCTATATAACAGCTATTACACTCAGTACAACTAAGCTCATAAACTCCATAAACTACGAAACTGTAGTCGCAAACAATTCAATAAAAAAATTATTGAAAAAAAATCGGCCAAGTGCAAGTCAGATTCGCGCAAGAAGGGTTGGTACGGAACCCATCTTGCGCTATGCCCCCATTAAATATTTATTTTATTATATTTATTATTAAGGTAAATATACAATTTGATATCGAGCTAAAATAGGGAAAAAATGTTTAGTATGGAAGCCCCCCTTAAATATTTATTTTATTCTAATTTTATTATTTATTATTAAAGTAAAAATACAACTGAGTATATTTTGAAAATTGCAAGTGCGTACCTGTTGCCATTATTGTATCGAACAAAAAAAGGGCAAAAAATTGCGTTTGTTGTATAGGAGCCCCCTCCCTTAAATATTCATTTCATTCTGTTTTTAATATTTGCTGATATAGCGGTAATAAAAATATTCAAAAATGTACAATTAATTTATAACAAGTACAGAAGAAATTTCAAATGTTGATCACAAGCTATATTAATATATAGCATCATCAGGATTAATCTCGTTCGTGTAGCAATCCCAGTGACCAATCAATTTAGCTAATGGAGACAGGATGAAATGAAAAACAAAATCAAGGGAGCATAATATCTAGGCCTCCCACCCGCTCACATAATCGATATAGAACGTCGTAAATATGATCCTGACATGTTTTGGTCTCCATCGAATGAATGCGCGAAATCGGAAAAACGCGAAGATATATTTTCCTTCTCGTCGCGGAAAATAACGGAAAATAAGGTATGTAGAATGGGGAAGCGGAAGAAAATTCGCCACACGCCAACTCGTCAAAACTATAAAAATGCAACCTAGATGTAGCAATTACTGCATCTCTTTTAGACTAAGGAGCTGAACACGTACCTGAAAATTGAGCAGGATCTACCTTTCTCTACCGACTAAATTTGTCTTTTCGCCTTGTACACAATGGAAAATTGCTAAAACTCTAACGTAATATATGAAAAATGTTGCTTTGTAACCAGTAAATAAAGAAAATCCTTTATTAACATATTACTATTATTTTTTATTGTAAATAAAACTTCTCAGTTTTTGATTTTCACTATATTTTGTTAACATGACAATTGTCTCGTCAATACACAGTGGCTTCTTCAAATGTACCTATAATATACTATATTACAACGAGAACATTGAAAGATGAAGGAAGGGAATATACAATAAGAATGGGTTTATGGTGAGGGTTGGGAGCGATTTCTCCAAAAATCATGATAGGGATCTTGGTGTTCCTCAGGGCTCTGTTCTAGGACCTCTTCTCTTCAGTATCTTCATAAATAACCTACCCAGTTTTCTCTATACATACGCATACTATAATGTATGCGGACGATACCGCAGTGGTGGTCTCGGGAAGGAGTGGTGAGGAGCTTCACCAGAAAATTCTGGATGTATGTGAAAGAATGACACTTTGGTGTCAGCGAAATAAACTGGTTCTTAATGTGAATAAAACTGAGTTCATTAATTTTCATAATGCTAAACGGCTGTCCCCACTAGAAGATATCCATACTAGTGAAAATGTTAGGTACTTGGGTATGAGTGCGGATGCTAACTTGAGGTGGACAACACAGGTTGATGAGGTGCGTATGAAGTTAAATAAAGGTTATTTTGCCATCCTTCAACTGCGAAGTACTTTGAGTGAGTCCCAACTACTCAGTGTGTACTTTTCTTTAATCTATAGCCATCTTACCTACAATTTGGGGTGCCTCGGTTGAGTGAAAGCGAGCTTTTGTATTGCAGAAAAGAATCATCAGGCTCATATTTGGATTGAGGCCTCGTCAATCGTATAGAGAATATTTCATCCGATGTAGGTTGCTCACATTGCCCTCAGTATTTGTCCTGAAATCTGCTCTCCATGCAAAAGTTAATTGTGTACAACTTCAAAGGCTGGGAGATGGACATAACTACGGAACTCGTCATGCTAGCCTATTCTCAGTGCCGAAACATACAACTTCAATGTTTGAGCAGTCTCCATCGTATATGGCTGTGACTTTATTTAATAAACTCCCAAAATGCATTAGGAATATCAGAACAAATAAAAAATTTCATAGTACTCTAAAACACCTGCTTCTCAAAAAAACGCTATATAGTCTGGAGGAACTCAATCATAATGCGAAAGATATCTTACTGAACGACCAGATTGACTTGATATATTCTCCTATATTCAGTGTAAACAATAATGGTTTTTCTAAGAACATTTTATTGTACCAATTTGGAAAATCCACTTCCATTAGCTTTTCTTGAAATGTGTTCCTCTTGTCTATTTAGGTACCTGCAATAATTCTTTCTATATTTATATATTCAGTTCTTAACTCTATCTGCCCGATGATGCTCTAGTGACCGAAATTGCAATAGCAGTGCTATATTTTTCAAATTATTTTCCGTTATATAGATACCTACTACATGCATTCATACCAAGACAATAAAAGCGTGTTAGAAATGAGGGAATAATATGAGATTTTTCATGAGACTATATCAATTCTACCGTGAAATACTAAGTTTTCAATAACGTTACTAGCAGTGTGACAAAAGATGTTGAAATGCGTTCAGTGTAAAAAAAAATTCGTAGGTCAGTCTAATTAATATAGTTTTAATGAGGTTAGTAATCCACTTTATTGTTAAAAAATCGAATTGACGAGTTGAGGAACACCGCCGAATCGACTGTGAAAAAGGGAAAACGAGAACGGTTCTGCACATTCATCGAAAGCGAGCGACAGAGAAAATCGTAGGAAGAGACGAGGAAAAGCAGTCGTTCCCGGGAAAACAGTTTACGTCGTTCGATGTAATTTGTAGAAACGGATTAATAAAAGCTAGAAAAGCGCACACCAGACATGTATAAAATCGATAAATGGTCGTTGCATGGGGGCATCCATCGAGGGAGCTGGAAAGATTTTTCCAGGAATTGTATTCGTTTCAAATAAGTCAGTAATTACACCTAAATATATTTTTTGGTGAGATTATAAGTATATAAGCAGTCTTCCATGTTTTTTAAAGTGTGCGAGTAAAATATCAATTCTACACAATTTATTACGTATCTGAAAATCAGTGGGAAATTACTATTTTTGCAGATGATACGAGTATTAGGGTAAGTGGAGGACAGTTGTACCGGTAGGAGAGACGAACCACTGTACATAATTCCAGATTTATTCAGCAGATGACGCTTTGTCGATGATGTTAACTTTCGTTAGAGGGCATTATGCAATAGTAATCGGTTAGAACGCGTTAGAGCGAAAACTAAATGAAAATTAACAATATTTCAAAATTTTCGAGACGGAAAGTTTTAGGTGACTAGATTTGTGAAGATATTGTGACTCGTGGGGTAAGTAAAAAGTAAATATTTTTGAGTTTTACATAATTAGTTGCCTAAAGAATGTGTATAACCTAGTTTATCTAACGTTACATGTGGTAAATATATAGTGGTCCTTCTCTCCTCTCAGCTGAGGACAGATGGACCGTATGTGTGTAGGATAGACGGTCCATTATGTGATATTATTTCTCAGTTTGCTGAGGTGCCTAATGAATATAAAAGAAAACAAGTTGCTCATCCCAGAGGTCAACGGACTGAGGGATATTTGCAAGAAGTAATTGGAGCAGTGATACGCTGACCATAATGATAATATTTTGCTGTGTTTGCCGCCACTTACTACACATTATTAACATACGTTGAATCGTGCGTTTTTTTAAATCCTTAAAGACGCATTATTATAATGCGTGCAACCGTTTTGTTAAATTAGACGCTTCTCGTGAACAAACTAAACTGCAATTTGGAAAAAAATGTAAATGATCCATTCCAAGCAAGAAAAAGTACAAAAAAAATTCTGAAGAAGAGAATGGGAAGAAAACACTTGTAAAGCAAAAAAGAATTGCAAACTATTGGCCTCTTTTGACACCGATTTAGAAGAGGAAGACGAAGAAGGTGTTTTTAATGACTAAGAGGAAACTGAAGATGAACTAGAAGACTATGAAAATTAGTGCTGACTGTAATGAAGATCACAAAATAAAAAAAAATGATGATTGCATTGAGTGCTTCATATGTGGTCGATGGCTGTAAGAGGGGTGTACATCCATCTTAAATGTGTGTGTCTTGTGTGGCAAACACAGTGCCTAGAAAAAATAGAGATAAATAAATGGTTGTCCATCTCTCCTCGTAGGCATGGTCCGTCTCTCCTACAATGTAGAGGAGAGATGGACTTTCGCAGAGTTGTAGTTTCTAATTTTTTTTTATCAAATGCGATAGATAATTAGTTACGTTTATGTAACAAAAATGATTCTTAAAGAATTTTCATTCTAACCATTATTTTTACATTCATATAACATTTACAAATAAAGAGTTGTATTTGGGTTATTAAAATGTGGTCCATCTCTCCTCCACTTACCCTACTTGGAGAAAACCTAATTCTGCGCCGCAGCACTCTGAAATGATAATTGATCTTGGATTGATCATCAAGTCCTGGTCTGATGCAAACTTACTTTGCTTCAACGTAGATAAAACCCTTGCCTTGTTTCATAGAGATAACTCTCAGGATCTATTCCTGCAGAACTATGCCATTAAAATAATCGATTCTGTCTGATTTGTAGGCCTCTTTATCGACAATAATCTCAAATTTTCACAGGATGCGCATGTCTTAGCTAAAAAATTATCATCGGCCTGTTCCGCCATTAAATCCATCTCAAGTTAATGGGATACGGCATCTACAATAATTGCCTATTTTTCATTGTTCGAATCTCATTTTCGTTATGGTCTTCCCTTCTGGGGTTCATGTTATTCTTCACAACTTGACACCATTCTCAAATTGCAGAAGAGAGCAATTCGTTACATGTTTGCACTGAAAAATAGGGCTCATAGCAAACCTTACTTCAAGAAAAATGCAAATTTGACGCTTCCTTCTTTATATATTTATTTGAATCTGTGTTCTTGATTCATAAGTATTTTCATGACGTACCCTTGGTGTCACAGCACGGGTATTCCACCAGATCTTCGGGACATCATGTTCACTTCCCTATTCCTTCCTCTGATTTAACAAAAAAGTCCACCATCTACAATGCTAAGAAAATTCACAATCACCTTCTAGAGGAATTAAAATTTATAACTTCCTTGGACAATTTTCGGAAACGAACTAAATTTATTTTCTTGATAGACCTCATTACTCTATAGAGGGCTACTATTGTGAGCATTGATTGATCGATATGACCAAATTGAATAACACAGGCATCAGCTTCGATTGAAGAGGATTTAATGTGAAGATTGTACATGTTTTTCATGGAAATCTGGTGGGATTTTTATTTCTAGGTATAACATTGTTTAGTTTGTATATTTTTATGTTTCACATTATTTAGTTATTGTTTTTTCGCTTTGTCAATAAGATGTATAATTTTAAGACAATAAAGGATGTTTGATTCGATTTGAAATATATCATACATAGGCTAAGAAATATACCTACTGAAAAACACTATCGAAAAAGCGTTTATACTGTAAACTGCAAATAAAGCAGTAAAATATGTTTAGATAAAATGGGGTTTTTTTACTGGAATGGCCTGTTATAGCTGAAAAAGAAATGAATAACAATACAACATAGGCAATAACTAATAATTCAAATACTTCAAACAAATGGAGAAAGTCACTTAATTCATTACGAAATATTAACTTGTTCAATAAAAACAGTTTTTTAACTCAAAGGCCTGTTAAATATAGGTATATATGTGTGTGTCTGTATAACTGAGAAACTAGTAGATATTTGATGGACTCTTTGAACCTTTAGTAAACTGAAAATTAGGTACTAATTTCGACATTTTATTTCTGTCAAGAAGAGTCTAGCATCAATATATATTAAATATCCACTGATAATAAATGATATGGTTCAGCTGCAACTGTCAAAATTCATCCTGGTAATTTGAATAATCTTATAGTTAGAGCCATCAGAATAGAAATGAAATAGTTATATTCATCACGAAGAACCAATTCAGATAATGAAAATATATGTAGTCGCTATTATCAAGGTACATATATTCGTAATATCTAATAATTCTTGAAGGTTTGTTGCAACGGGTACTAGAAGTATATTTATATGCACGTTATAGAATGAAAGATATAAAAGGAATAATTATAAGAATATACAACGACATTAGTGACAATATATGCGGTTGAATCAGTGTAATCAAACAGAGGGCGCGAATTACGCGTACGCTATCCGAGTCGACGGACCAATTTCCTCCTACCCACCACCCACCTCCAGCCAACTTAACGCCGCATCGTCGTTCGATGTGTGCCAATACAGCGTGCCATTGAACGCGTATCGAATAGAGGCGCATCGTTGAATTTCCGAACCGATCCAATGGGTCGGGTACATAGAAAACGGTAAATAAACGCCTTCGGCATTACATAGGAACCCGTTATGTACAGCCCGAGCGAGAACGGCCAGGGTCTGCCCGGAGTATCGGTAGGATATCAGCGATAGGTAGTCATCTATAGCAATGGAATTGCCAAGTATCGATTCTGCGCTGTGCATGGACCAATCAAAATCGAGTATTGAACCTTGAGGGGACGAGATCGGGTGATCGGTTCGGCAACGCAGGCCAATGCATCTATATCGCCGTTCCTTAGATTTTCTGTGGACGAGAGGAGGATGCGATTGTAGACCCTAATGTAATTGAGCATAAAGGCGACTTTGACTATGATCGACGGACACTGAGAACTAGGAACGTAGGTAGAATGTTATCTCTGAAGTTTTTACTGCATGAGGGTGATTAGCAACTCATTTTCATATTAATATTTCATGTCTTCAGACCTTGATATTCTAAACGAATGGAAGAGAGCATATTAAAGAAAAATGCTAACTGGAATTACCTAGGTAGGTACACAATAAGAGTCCTGATTTTGAAATAGGTATAAAGATTTCTATTAACCTTGAAATTTTGTTGAATGAATGCATAATATAGCTATAAGTAGGTACTAAATTTATTTTTTCATATATTGTACTACTTAATAGAGAAGATTGAAATCTTTGTTCCCTATTCCTTTGAAAATTTAACGTACATACAGTGGTACTAAAAGTGTCATATCAAATAGAGGACGCAACTATAGCGATATTTTGTGGCAATTTCAGAAATAAGGTATAGTTTCCGAAAGAGAATAATACTTAGTCGTTATAGTGAAGTAAGTGAAGTCATGAACAGAATTTCTACTAATTTGACACGTTTTATCCATGTCGAATTACAAAATTCAAAAATGTTGTCACACCATGTTGTCCAATTTTTTTTTTATTAAAAAATTTTTTTTTCTTATTATGACTTCCTCATAAACTAGCAGGATTATTATCAAAACATAGACAAATCGAAAAAGCGATATTTCGCCTATTCTCAATGTTTGCGAGACCAGCATAATTGTGGTTGGTGTTCTATCAATAAGTTGTGAATAATTTCAAAAGAGTTCCAGGTATCAGTAAATTTTCTTCATAATAATTTTTTTCCTGCTTCTCCGTCATCATCTAAATGGTAATAAAATGGAGATCGCTTTTCAGAAACTAAATTATTTTACAACTCCCACATCTGAAATATTAAACATCTCAAAGATTTGCTATTTCATCAGCTTGTTGTAAAAAAGAAATAATCAAATTCGTTTTTTTTTTCTCTAGAGCTTGGTTGTAACCTGCTTTAGGTAAATAATCTTTCCATCTAAGGTCATTGTTGTTTATAGGTTAGACTCTATCTCTTTTCGGATTAGGGGAGACCGGGTACAAAAGTAACGGCGGGTCGAAAGTAACAAATGCTCAGTAGGTTTAAAGAATTGTCAAAACACCACTTAGCTGCTGTCAGGTGATAGCCAGTGGTGCCACCTTCAGTTGCATTCAACCGCCGCTCGCGCCACGCACTGTTAGATCGTGTGAGAAGACGCTACGTGATTTCACAAATCAAAAATAAATTTATGACGTTTACTTATTTGATGTTTATGTAGTATTGAAGGGATGATATTAATCTGAATATTTGCATATAGATACTCGATTAGATTGATTTTGCAGTCCTTAAATTCGTTTTTGTCTAGCATGTTCCCTTTCAAGGTTATCTTTCATGTTCTAACAAAAATTCTGTGGGGTACAAAAGTAACGCAGCCCTATGGGTACATAAGTAACATGTTACTTTAGTCCCCGTATTGATTTACTCTAAGTAAACTTTTTATGTGTGTGTGTTTATTTCAACAAAATGCCGCGTTAACGCATAAGAACCACCTCACGAATAACAACTAACATGGAAGTCTATCGAAAAGCGGCTGAAGAGCATTTTAATGATGGGGAAAAAATTAGAGCCAAGGCAAAAAAATTTGAATGTCTGCCATGTTACATTGCATAGATATATAAAAAAAATTTAAGCTAGAAATACTAGCGCAGTTGTAGACAAGGAGAATAAATTTGACGACGAAGATTGCTTCTACCTAGTTTGTTTAGAAAATTTTAGCAATAGTCGACTGAATAAGCAAAGTTTACATTGTTTCGAATGCAAAATGTGGTCTCATAGATACTGAATGCGTCAATGAATTATGTGTGCCATAATTGCGAGTCTGAATAAAGAAGACTGACACTGAATCTTCCAATAAATATTTGTTTGATTAAATATGTCATATCACATTCATTACAAACCCCTTTGCCCTGTTACTTTCGACCCACAACGTGTTACTTTTGGCCCGTCAACGTGGTCGAAAGTAACAAATGACAAATTTTTTTAAAGTTTCTGTGATTCATGCAAAATACACAATAATAAGGTAATTTAAGGTGCTAATGTATAGAACATAAACGGACTTTATGTATGTACTAGTGCAAATTAAGTTAGTCTACGATCAAGCAGAAGAAATTTACAACGTCCAAAACTAGAGGAGGAATTTTTTCAAGTATTGATTAAACATATTATCAATAATTTTTTCACTGTTAAGGTCGTAACTGGCCACGATATTTTACCAACATATACTGGACATAAGCAAGATTGGCCAGAGGTAACCTGCATTCCATCTACTAGCACATAGACGAAATAAATTGAATGAGCCATCTCTCCCGCTGCGCCATCTCATACCCGACTTTACGCTATATATGTATGTATATATACCTATATATATATATATTTATATATATATATATATATATATATATATATATATATATATATATATATATATATATATATATATACTTTCAGATAACAGGCTTTAGAAAGTGTTGTCGGGATATTCGGGATTCTTCAAAACATTTTATAGAACAAAATTTTTGTGACATACCTATAAGATCTTCAAAAAATTTCTAAATATTCTTGAGTGTCTAGGAATAATGTTAAAAAATAAAAAATAAGTACAGGAAAGAACCTGAAATCAAACAAAAATCCCATCAAGAAGCAGATATGGTCGCAAGCGAAATAATTCATTGAAAGTACTTGCACTTTAATCAATTTTATTTCAGAGTTACAAAGGATAACTTGTTTTGTCAATTATTGTTCCATTCGTTCCATTCCTCATCTGTCTGGGGTCCGAACGAGAATGGTTCTTATATCGATCTACCAAATTGGAGCTCGTATACGATTTTCTGACCGCGGAACGTGGGTCTTTTAATCTGGCTCTCATACTGTGAGTTCCTCTAACAACACCTATAGATCGCAATGGGAATAAAAGACAAGGCGCATGAATACCGTGCGTTGCTCATCACCAGGCCCATTCATTTTTTATAATTATATATACATAAGTTAACATTTTTCTTCCGCAACATTTTTGTACGAGTTTCAAGTAACTGTTGAAATAATTGTTTTCCTTTTAAGATTTCTAAATTTTTGGATTTTAGAAATTTTTGCTATGAAATATTTAAAATTTCAATTTAGAAGTATTTACAGTAGATCTTGATAGGTATCTACATGAAACTATTTGAAAAATTCAACAATTTGTTTCGTGTAGGCGAATATAAGGCCCTCTCGGGGGGCTGTAAGATTGGGGGCCCTAAGAGTATCCCTTGTCTGTATTTACGGTAAAGACAGAACACTTAAGAAAGACTATCTTGGTTCTAGGTTCAACTTTGCTAATCGCACCCATTTTAATAAGCAAGTTTTCAAAGTGAAAACCTGCTAATAAAAGAACTAGGTATATATCGAAAAGCCTCATGAAAGAGTTTTCACATATCTCATAAAAAAAATTTCTTAGTTTAATTGCGTGTAGGTATATCTATTATAGGCTAAATAGGTATTATATGCGATCTTCAACGATTTTTATCTCTGTCATTCAAAAGCATCATTTAATTTTATAAAAATATTGTAGGTATGGGTTGATACACAAAATTACCACTGCCTGTTTTTTAACTATTGAGACAATATATTCAATATATAGGTAGATAAAAACTATAGTTTTCTACAATTTCGATCTCTGCTATACAAAATTTATATATTATTTAGAGAAACAATTTTTTTTCTAGTGTGGAAATATATTTGAGTGAAAGTTCGATAAACACTCTACGGTTTTTATTTGTCCTACGTCACAATAAAGTTTTGATTGTTGAAAAAATTGAGAATATTTGCGTCAAGATCTAACTGCTTTTTTCTCATCTGCTTTAGAATCACGACAAGTAAAAGTTCAATATCTGCCCTCTAGAATTTTTATCTGTTCTATCCATAGGTTCAGAGTTTTTGTGATCAAAATAAGAATATTTGCGACATTGCGGAAAATATCTTCTATCTGTTTTTGAATACTGAAAAAATATATTCAATAGAAAGTTTAAAAACATGCTCAACAATTTTTATGTGTTCTACTCAATTTTTTTTGCATATATTTGCGTCAGTGCAGAAAATATCATCAATCTGTTTTTAAATACTGAAAAAATATATTCAATAGAAAGTTTAAAAACATGCTCAACAATTTTTATGTGTTCTACTCAATTTTTTTTGCATATATTTGCGTCAGTGCAAAAAATATCATCAATCTGTTTTTAAATACTGAAAAAATATATTCAATAGAAAGTTTAAAAACATGCTCAACAATTTTTATGTGTTCTACTCAATTTTTTTTGCATATATTTGCGTCAGTGCAGAAAATATCATCTATCTGTTTTTAATACTGAAAAAATATATTCAATAGAAAGTTCAAAAACATGCTCAACAATTTTTATGTGTTCTACTCAATTTTTTTTTGCATATATTTGCGTCAGTGCAGAAAATATCATCTATCTGTTTTCAAATACTGAAAAAATATATTCAATAGAAAGTTCAAAAACATGCTCAACAATTTTCATGTGTTCTACTCAATTTTTTTTTGCATATATTTGCGTCAGTGCAGAAAATATCATCAATCTGTTTTTAAATACTGAGAAAATATATTTAATAGAAAGTTCAAAAACATGCTCAACAATTTTTATGTGTTCTACTCAAACTTTTTTTTTCTGCGTATATTTGCGTCAGTGCAGAAAATATCATCTAGCTGTTTTCGAATCTCGAGAAATTATATTGAAGAAAACAAATTCTAAAACTATTCAACAGAAAGTTGCGTTTCTTTGGATAAATTGCGAATGTTTGTTTCAATGGAGGAAATATCGCTACTCGTTTTTAAATCTGAATATATTCAAGTGAAAATTCAAATCTTGGCATTCAACAATTTTTATTTGTTCTACTCAACAGTAAAGATTTTTTTTTAAATTGTGGATATTTGCGTCAGATTTAAATCTCGAGAAAATTTATATAGGCGAAAGTTCATGAACTGGCGCTCTTCAATTTCTATTTGTTCTATTCAACAGTTACATTGATAATTTTTGAAAAATATGAGGCTACTTGCATCAATGCAGAAAATATATTCAAACTATGAGAAAATTTATTCAGGGGAAAGTTCAAAACCTGGTACTGTACAATTTAAAGGCATATCTAGGTTTTCGAAAATATCATCTAACTGCTTTCAAACTGCGACAAAATGTTATGAAAAAATGACCAGTATTTGAGGTTAATGAACGACATAGCCTTCGCCAGTTATTGAATCCTGAGGCACTCTATGACTTTTATTCAACAAAGTTGTAGCTGAAAAACTGCGAATATTAGTGAAAATGAAGGAAATAGCCTCTCTCCATTTTCTAATTCCGAGAAAACATACCTATTTAAGATTATTATAAAAAACTAGCATTACAATGAATTTTTTTTCAAAAATAATTTCGAATAATTGCATCAACGCAAAAAATTACCACCATCAATTTCCAAATCCTGGGAAACTATAATGAATAATAAAGAAGAAAAAGATCAGATTCTCTATATCTACTACTGAATAAAAAGCATGCAACCCCTTGACATAGTTAATTTTAATTAAAATAATTTCTTGACATTCAAACACTAATATTCGAAATGTTTTCAACTTTCTTCTAGCCCTCGTATGCGTAAGAGAAAGAGAGACCATCGTGACGAGGCCGCGGGGGAGTGTTGTTTAGATTTTCTACCCCCGCAAAGTATTGATCTGAAGCACTGTTTGATCAGTGCGGGCCGTCGTCCATCTGATCTGAAACTATCTCGCTCTGATGTCCTCCTCTCGTGAAGCTTTGAGACATCTGGAAGTAAGGGAGGTGAAGCTCATTTCGTTTTTTCCGACGTTTCAGATTTCACATGAAGTGAGAAAGAAAAATTCTTCCATAATTAACATCGGCCATGTGCGAGTCGGACTCGCGTACGAAAGGTTCCGTACCATCGACCCCCCTTGAATATTCATTTTATTTTTTAATTTCATTAGTTATTATTAAAATAAATATACAACTGAGTATTTTGTGAGAGGGGCACAAAAATCGCATTGTTGTATGGGAGCCCCCCTTAAATACGTAGGGTAAGTGGAGGACAGTTGGACCGGTAGGAGAGACGGACCACTGTTCATAATTCTAGATTTTTTCAGCAGAGGACGCTTTCTCGACGATGTTAACTTTAGTTATAGGGCATTATGCAATAGTAATCGGTTAGAACGCGTTAGAGCAAAAACTAATTAAAAATTAACAATTTCTTGTTTGTCGGGCAGTAATGTTTGAGGCGACTGGATAAGTGAAGATATTTTGACTAGTGTGGTAAGTAAAACTTAGTTGTCCAAAGAATGTGTATAACCTAATAAACAGTTTATCTAACGTTACACGTGGTAAATATACAGTCCTTCTCTCCTCTCAACTGAGGACAGATGGACCGTATGTGTGTGGGATAGACGGTCCATTATGTGACATTATTCTTCAGTTTCTGAGTTGCCTGTGTATATAGAAGAAAACAAGTTGCTCATCCCAGAGGCCAGACATAGGAAAATTTGCAAGAAGTAATTGCAGCAGCGATACGCTGATCAAAAAAATAATATTTGGCTGTGTTTGCCGCCACATACTACATATTGTTTACATACGTTGGATCGTGCATTTTTCAAATCCCTAAAGACGCATTTTTAAAATGCGTGCAACCGTTTTTTGAAATCGTATGCGTACATACGGACAGACTGACAGACAAAGCCGTTGTAAAAGACTTAAACTTTTAAGTTTAGAAGTCAAAAATTATCCAACATTCTTCCAAGGGAGCTGGTTTTATATATTCCGCCACGTGAAGAGCGCTATGGGATATTATTCATATAGTAGTTCGACTATGATTTGTATTGGGGAATAATGAGAAATATGTAAATTCACTCCCAGTCAAGTAGGCTGCACTGAAGAGATCTAATAAAATCGAAACAGCTCACATTCTCTATATATATCAACATGGATTTCGCTTAGGTAAATCCACTCAGTCAGCCGCTAGTAATCTAATCGAGTTTGTTTACACGAATCTTGATGAGAGAAAGTATATAATGGGTATTTTCTTCGACTTAACCCGTGCGTTTGATACCATTAACTTCAACTTTGCAAAGAACAAACTGTATAACTTGGGATTTAGGGGTATCATTTTAGATTGGATCAGCGATTATCTGGCAGACAGACGGATAACAGTTAGCGTTAATGGCGCCTGCTCGGCAGAGCATCACTTGAATGCTGGTGTGCCTCAGGGCTCCGTTCTGGGGCCATTAATTTTTTTCTTTTTGTGAACGACTTACCTCAGCATATTAATGCTGAATTACTGACTTTATTTGCTGATGACACTTCAGTAGTTGTTACAGCATTCACTCATGATGAACTTATCACCAAGACAAAAATGATAATAAACAGCTTCAATAACTGGTGTGATAGAAACCTCCTGATTTGTAATACTTCCAAAACGGAGTGTGTGTATTTTTCCTTACAGGATAACATAACCAATGTCAAGTTCAGTTATAATGGAACGAACTTCACCTCTACAAAACGTGTGAAGTTCTTAGGTATTTTTGTTGACCAGAATCTACGGTGGTCTGATCATGTGGATTATCTGAGTAAGATACTCAATAAATCGAGGTATGCCTTGTCCCGCACAAGGGCTTCTATGCCATTTGAATCCTTGGTAACTGTTTATTTAGCACTGTCTATTACCACTTGTCATACAATATTATTCTCTGGGGAAACTCAACTAATAGTTTCAGGATTTTTTCATCTCAAAAAAAATTATCCGTACTATGTTGAATCTGCTGCCTCCAAGAGAATCCTGCAGAGAACATTTCATTAGACATGAAATTTTGACTTTCCCATGTATATATATTTTAAACTGTATTCTGTTCATAAAAGAGAATATCAATTCATTTGAAACGCATAGTACGGTTCATAATTTATCCGACTAGAAACAGCTCTTTACTGACTATCCCTTAACACAAAACTGCTGAATTTCAACAGAGCCATATATATCAGGGAATTAAATTATACAATCATCTACCTGAAAATTTTCGAAATCTAAGCCAAATTCCACTTAAAAAATGTCTCAAGACAGTGCTTCTATCCAAGGGTTATTATGGCGTGGAGGAGTTTATGCTGGATTATGCACTGACTTAATTTTGTACTTTACACTTAATACCTTGATCTTAATTTTGTTATTTTGTTTCTCTCAGATAGATTTTCCATTTTACGTTTTGTGTTTTAATTGTTGAGTGCTGTTGTATTTTGCAATTGTTTGTAATTGACTTATCCTATACATTTTTCAAATGTCTTAAAGGATTAATAAATTATTATTATTATTATTATTATTATTATTATTATTATTATTATTATTATTATTATTATTATTATTATTATTATTATTATTATTATTATTATTATTATTATTATTATTATTATTATTATCATTATTATTATTATTATAATTCACTGTCATTGTGAATGCAAATTTTGCGTCGCGATAACTAGATCTCTTGGAAGATTTTTTGATTATTTTTAAATTATTGAAGAATTTGCCTTTTTCACTTTATATGAGGTATATATGAAACTGACAATGGTCACCTATTAGATTTTTCAGGAAGTGATTGTTTCAAATTTCTCGAAAGTCGTATCAAACAAAATATTTCCATAGTTATGTGTTAAATACTCGAAACTGAAATACTGAATCTGTTTTTTGTAAATTAACTAAAACAGGCACATTAAATTAAAAAATCGGCCAAGTACCAGTCGGACTCGCGCACTATGGGTTCCGTACCATTGGCTATGTTTCCCTCAAATATTTATTTTATTTCTATTTTATTATTTATTATCAAAGTAAAAATACAACTGAGTATTTTGTGAATATTTCAAGTGCCTACCTCTTACCGTTCATTGAAATCGAGCAAAAAGTGGCAAAAAAATCGTGTTTGTTGTATGGGCGCCCTCCTTCAGGGGGCTCATCAAATTTGACTATCCCCCCATTAAATATATTTTTTTATTTTTCTTTATAATTTTTTTTATTTAATATTATTTATATATAAGTAGTAAAGTACTTTTTTATTTTTATTTACTAAATTAGAAATATAACTGAGTATTTTGTGAATATTTCAAGTGCCTACCTGTTACCGTTAATTGAAATCGAGCAAAAAGTGACAAAAAAATCGTGTTTGTTGTATGGGCGCCCTCCTTCAGGGGGCTCATCAAATTTGACTATCCCCCCGTTAAATATATTTTTTTATTTTTCTTTATAATTTTTTTCATTTAATATTATTTATATATAAGTAGTAAAGTATTTTTTTATTTTTATTTACTAAAGTAGAAATATAACTGAGTATTTTGTGAATATTTCATGTGCCATTATTGACATCTAGCAAAAAAAGGCAAAAAAATCGCGTTTGTCGTATGTGAGCCCCCCTTCAGGGGGGTCAGCGAAGTCTTAGTAATAGGGTTCCATTTTTATCCAATGTGTACGGAAACCTGAAAATGATCTAGTGGGGTACATCATATTTCACAGGCACCTCTCGAGCTGTCGGTAGCCGCCCCCACCCCGTACGTCACACACACGTAAGCTGTTCACCCCTTTTTCTCTTTCGCTCTCTTCGGGATGCTTTGGCGCTGCGACACACGCCATCGCCACCATCGGCGCTCCTTTTCATTCTTCTTTCGACCTAATTTCGTAGCCATCGGCCTTCGAAGAAGAGGAAATTAATGATAGGTATGTGGTGGGAGAGGTTAGGGGTAGTTGATTTGTATGTTGTTCTATTGAGGAAAATTCGAATTGTATTAATGTTTGCTTCTTCATTGGCTCCAAAATTTTCGAGGTATAGTTTTGACGAAGTCAGTATTAAATTATATACAGGGTGTCCAAATAATTTGTGTACTCTAGTCGAATAACAAGTTCGATGTTGCTTTTCTGAACCAGTTGAATTATATGTGAAATATTTGTCGACATTATCTATCAAAATGTTTTCGATGAAAGAGTAAATAAATATTAAATTTTCGTTTTTAAGGCATTTATTATACTATATCGAAACAAAATGAGTTTGTTAAGAGAAATATAAATAGTTTCAACAAATTTTATAAATTCTAAGTTATTATAGAGAACTATGATTTTCCAGAATTAATGTAAAATTTTTCTAATAAATTTGTCAAATTTTTAAAAAGAAGAATTTTTTATTCTGATTGATGTAACTAATGTAGGACCAAATGAAATTAGATCAATAAAAAATCAAACAATTTTATTCATTGAGGCATAATACTTCACTCAAAAATTCATATAGGTATCTCCTCTTCGAGAATTTTATGTACGTTTAAAATTTAGTGAAATTGTTCTCGAGCAACCCTATAAAATTTCATCATATAATAAGATTAATTATTGAAAATTCTTTGATATGCCGAATTTTTTTTTTGTTATGTCAATGAAACGAAACAATGGACTATATATTATTCCAGAAAAATAGATAGTTAACTTTTTTTATAATAGAATATAAATGATGAATATCGTGATTTTTAACTTCAAAAATTTATTTATTCAATTATTATTCTCAGCGAGTCTTCGAAAATTTAGTAATAAAATATTTTGCCCATATGAATGCCTAACTTTTTCAAGAAAAATATTCACAAAAATTAGACAGGCAGAAAATCTTCAAAAAAATACATACCTATAATATACGTACCTATATATATATAAATATATATATAAAGATATATATATATATATATATATATATATATATATAATCTCTTGATAATTATTAGCAATAACAGGCTGATTGAATCTTAAAAAACTCGATTTTATTAAAAAGTTGACGTTTCAATACGATATTCGTAATTGAAATTTCTTTGACAGTTATTGATTTGAAAAAATTGAATAGAACAGGGCAGCTTTGTATATGCTATTCAGTCTAATATTAATATTCAAAATTGTTATCATTAGATGGTAAGGGAAACCAAAGAAACCTTTACCTACGTAATGTTTGAAAATAATAATAATAGGGTACTATTTATCTAACAACAAAGAAATTAGTATGGGAAAACATTAAAGAAGTGGAGTAGAATTATCGGTATAGCACGCTTAATTCTACTCCACTTCTTTAATATTTTCCCATACTAATTTCTTTGTTGTTAGATAAATAGTACCCTATTATTATTATTTTCAAACATTACGTAGGTAAAGGTTTCTTTGGTTTCCCTTACCATCTAATGATAACAATTTTGAATATTAATATTAGACTGAATAGCGTATACAAAGCTGCCTTGTTCTATTCAATTTTTTCAAATCAATAAATGTCAAAGAAATTTCAATTACGAATATCGTAGTGAAACGTCAACTTTTTAAAAAAATCGAGTTTTTTAAGATTCAATCAGCCTGTTATTGCTAATAATTATCAAGAGATTAAAAATAGATCACAGGCAACAACAATTCGAATAAATAATTAAATATTGCAAGCTGAAAATACGGCAATGATCCTAAACTTAAGCTGAGAGTTTTAAGCATTGTTCTAAACTGTAAGTACCTTTTTTTTTTAAAGATTTGAAATTCTAAATAAATAAAAAATTTCATTAAAAACGGCTACTTCCATATAAACGAACTATACCGATAATTTTGCTCTACCTATTTAATATTTTCCCGCAACTAATTTCTTTGTTATTGTTTATTTACTCGTTCTTAGATCTCGCGGATAGCATTAATCGCCTCCGTAGCAAAGTTTGACCAAATCTCCCATACCGGAGAGTTCAAACAATAAACCACAATTGTGTGATTATCTTCCGTATCAGAGGATTTTGTTTGTTGTGCTATTTTCATCTTCAAATTTTCAATCCAATGCTTGGCTACCCGTTCTGATGAGGACCAAAGAGTCCGAAACACGTGTCAACGGCTGCTTCCATATAAGCGTGCTATACCGATAATTCTACTCCACTTCTTTAATGTTTTCTCATACTAATTTCTTTGTTGTTAGATAAATAGTACCCTATTATTATTATTTTCAAACATTACGTAGGTAAAGGTTTCTTTGGTTTCCCTTACCATCTAATGATAACAATTTTGAATATTAATATTAGACTGAATAGCATATACAAAGCGGCCCTGTTCTATTCAATTTTTTCAAATCAATGAATGTCAAAGAAATTTCAATTACGAATATCGTAGTGAAACGTCAACTTTTTAATAAAATCGAGTTTTTTAAGATTCAATCAGCCTGTTATTGCTAATAATTATCAAGAGATTAAAAATAGATCACAGGCAACAACAATTCGAATAAATAATTATATATATATATATATATATATATATATATATATATATATATATTTATATATATATATATATATTTATATATATATAATATTTTATTTTTATATAATAAATTAAAATATATATTTATATATATATATATTATATATATATATATATAATTATTTTATATATATATATATATATATATATATATATATATATATATATATATATATATATATATATAGATATATATATTTATATATATTTATATATATATATATATATATATATATATATATATATATATATATATTTTATATAAAAATTTTCACAATCACTAATTCTAAAACACAATATTTACATCCACTTCAAAATATTAAATATTGCATCTCAAGTCTGTCCTCTTGTCATGTCACAGCGCTATACATCAAAAACCGATAAGAATCTTATTTCAAGTCAAATTTTTCAAATTAATTTGATAACGTTTTATAATCTTCATCTTACCAGCTACGCCTGTTTAGCGCAAATAAATATTGACTTTCAATATACCTATAGGTATATATATTTACTATTGCATAATAAAAAATAGCACAATCTCAAGACACAATAATTTAACTATAAATTGAAGTAAAGACCTAGTTCATGATTATTCATATCATGTTAAATGTGGCGTTATTAGATTGGAGATTGTTGAAATGTCTTCATCTAAAAAGACAAACTAAGTTCTGATAATTATTCTGAAAATTTATAAATACGACTGGTATCTACCGACGATAAATATAGGTGTTTCCAGAATCAAAACCATGTAAGCTTATTATCATTTAATAAAATATCAGAAAGAGAATTCATAATTAATAGCTCAATTTCAGTTCCTATGTAATAACATTCAGAATGAATATTCTTCGAATATGGCCGACTGTTCCTTTTTCTAAACGTTTTATGGTACACAAAAAGGAAACGTGAGTAGGCGCCTAATACGTTTCACGAATATCTAATTCTGTGAAATTTGACATTCCAATATGTGTTATCTTTATCTATGTCCAACATTCCGTCGAGCATCATCCATATTCTGGAGAGAATAACATATTAATTCCATCAAGAAATTTCAAAACGATGGTGTATATTTCTGTTGAAATTTCCAAAAATAAAAATCACTCGACTGAAAAAAGATTTACAGTATCTGTTAGTTCTGATTAACTCTTAACCTGAAAATCATCGAGAAACATCCAGAGGCCCTCTATTAATTACCAGTTCTATGTTTACGAAGTAGATCACCGAACTTGATTAGTGCGCTCGTGAAAATTAGATTCCGTGTATCCGAAAATATTTACGAAACAGTTAAGATTCCTATAAATCACGATGGCCACGATACGATTTCTCCTGTTGACGAAAACAAAACGGCGCAAGAAACGGTAGCGTTCGATATAAGAAACATCTTAGACGGCCGGGCGTAGCGGCAATAACTTAGTCGGGAGTAGTACACTAACCGCTATATATGTTTTGGTTAGAGTGGAGTGTCTTGAAAAAAGCTGAGATATATCGCCAGGCAGTTGGATGGCTCAAGCTCTGTGTCTCTCTCCTGTGCTCATAGATCTTCTGATCTATGGCCTCTGTCTCGCACGCACAGAGATAAGTTGCTTGTTTCTATGTTCGGGGTTTGAGTGCTCAATGATTTACAACGGGTCCTGCCGATATCCTTGCGAGAAACGCAGGATAGAGACTAATTTTCTTCGAATAAGGAGTCGGGAGGGATTGTGGGGTAGTATATAGTGGCAATTAAAGCGTATTAAGGGGTACATAGTTCAATCCGGTTGATGACGCGTTAGATTAATTGTGTATGCTTTTAGGTCAATTTGCTGAATAATTATACCGATAATATGAAACTGTTTTTACAGAATGAGATCCTTTTGATAAGGAATACTTCGAAATGAAGATACATAACTGTTATTTTTGTCCGTATTGTCTCCGAAAATGATTATCTATTCAATTATATCGAACGATACATATATATATATATATATATATATATATATATATATATATATATATATATATATATATATATATATATATATATATATATATATATATATATATATATATATATATATATATATATATATATATATATATATATATATATATATATATATATTATATATATATATATTATATATTTAATAATTTATATATATATATATATATATATATATATATATATAATATATATATATATATATATATATATATATCTATATAACAGTTAACAGTTATGTATCTTCATTTAGAAGTATTTCTCATCAAAGGGATCTCATTCTATGAAAACAGTTTTATATATACAAAGTAAATTGCCAGTCATTGACACCCTCCCAATAATTGACACCGTCATCTTTTTTTTTCATTTAATAAGATATCTACAAGCTTATTGGCAATAATTATGAGTGTTTAAAATTACCATAGTCATTTGGCAACACTGCTTTGGTCGGACATGTTGTTTCCTTATTTTTTTGAGACATGAGTACTGTTTCTGTTGTAACGTTTTCTAAATTGTAACCCCAGTTACCTACTGAAATTGTTAAGGTAAGTACTATTTAAAAAAATAATTCTGACAAATGCCGTCATATTTTTAATTGTTTTGTTGCTTGAACTACATAGTAGAAACCTTAAAAATACTATTTGCTAGAAAAATGTCATCTATTATAAGTTTTAGATTACAATTTTAACATGTCAATTATTGGAATCTCAAAAAGCTAATTTCCAGTAATTGACACCCACTGTGTCAAACACTGGCCTGATGAAGCCAGGCGCGGATCCAGGCCCGACTTTTGGGGGGGGGGAACTTTTATATATTTAAAAGCCAAAAGGTACTGGTATTTTGGGCAATGGTAAATCGAGTAGCTCCCAATCAAACAATTAGGTGGGGCTCGGGCCATTTGGGGGGGGAACGTTCCCCCAGTTCCCCCCCTCTGGATCCGCGCCTGGATGAAGCTATTAGATATTTTAAGTACAAAAATGTACACTAAAGGGTGATGTTGCCAATATAAGTTTTTTTAGGAAAACATTATTCTATCCAGTATTTGACAGGGGTGTCAATCACTAGGGTGTCAATAATTTGAATTCATGGGAATGGTTTTTTGCAGGCTACTTAATTATGGCCCCTAAAAAGAATTACACTCAAGAGCAAATGAATTATGCTCTGGACTTAGTTCAATGTAGATCTTCTGTTGCTGCAGCAGCAAAACCCCAATCAAATCAACTCCTACCCCAGAAATTGTTAAAAACAATCCTGCTTTGAAGACTACAGCTCCATTTGTACCATCCCCATTCAAAGATGCATAGTTTTGGCCCGAAGAACAGTCAAAAAAATATATATCGACCAAAATTAAAGAAAAAATACCTTCCGTGGTAACATCTGCCGCTTGGCAAAAATATCATACTAAACAAGAAAAAGAAAGATTCAGATAGAAGAGGCAATTTTGAGAGAACATAAAAAAATGGACAACATAATTAAAAAACATAGAGTGCAAAGGCAGGTATTTGATGAAGAGGAACGGGAGCACTCAACAAGACAAAAAAACAGCGAAAATATGAAATTGAAAGCTCGACTTCTGAAGAAGAGTGGGTGCCAAGTGACAGCATGGATGAAAATAAATTTAGTGAAGAAGAATACAGCGGATCTGTCAAATCTTCTTTCTCTACTGCTTCTGAACCTCTAAAAGAAATAAAAGAAGGGGATAACGTTTTACTGTCATTTCCAACTGAAAAGAATGAAAAAAAAAATTATATGTGTGTGGAAGCAGGAACTGTTTCAAGAAAATGAAGAAGCTGAAGTTGTGGGGATGGTGTGTTGCAACAAAGAAAGAACAACGTTCAAGTTGAGAGAAGATGATGTATCAGTTATCCAATTGTCACAACTGATAAAAAAAATTGACTTTCCAAAAATGGAAGCAGTAGGAGAAAGATTGAAATATGAGTTTTCAGAATCAGTATATGTCCACGACTATCCACTTTAATAATGTGTTCCGTTTGTAATGTGAAATTTATATTAGGTTTTCTATTTGAGTTAAGATTTAATTTTTGTTTTTAAGGAAGCAATAAAATAGTTTTCTTCAACAAAATTGTTTCTTAATTACTGTCAATGACTGGGATGTCAATCACTAGAAAATTGATGTCAATAACTAATCCTCCTGTCCCATTTTTTATTTGATTATTAAAAAATATCAAAAAAACATTTTATAATATTTATTTTCCACAATTATATTGACTTAGATATTACTTTAACTCAGTATAATTGTTGAACAGCAAAAAACTACCACTGAAAAAAAATATGATTTTTTGAATCAAAATTTCTTTCTTAATGTGTCAATAACTGGCAATTCACCTTATATATATATATATATATATATATATATATATATATATATATATATATATATATATATATATATATTGTATATATATATATATATATATATATTATATATATATATATATATATATATATTATATATATATATATATATATATATATATATATATATATACATATACATATACATATACATATACAGTGGGTAGTCAAATTATTATGGACATCCATGAACATTTGAAAGATATAGTTTTTTTGAAAATCAATCAGCTTAATAAAAATGTATTATACCTCGGACAATAACAAATAGCTAGTTACCACTTTTACTTTTAAAACGCTGAATTCCTAGAAACCCTTGAAAAATCATAGAGAAAGTTGAAAAACCTAATTTACACTAATCACGTTATGCACAATACTTGTAGTTAATTCCACTTGTACAGTAAGCCCAAATATTTGACAGTCTACGCTTATTTGCAGCGTTACCTTCCTCAAAACATAGTAGGATTACCAACAGAAAATATATAGAACAAAAAAGTTTGCTTTCACACTAAATTTCATAAATAATATGAATTACTCAAAAAAATTAATCGAAGTGATTTTTATTGCAGGAGAGGGGTTTTGCTGCGCAACCAAACTGAATAATATGTGCAACTAAATCCGTAAGAAAAACATATAACGGAAGTGCTATAGTCGTATACACAAGCGAATAGTGTATAATACCTTTCTCTTTCTCCCTCTTCATTTCCGTTCTCTCATCCCTCCTCTTTCTGATCCCACACCGCCTAGCTGTGTTGCTTCTTTATTATCCGAACGAGCTTCGTTCCTACCTAGTGTCCCATGGTGTCATGGGACACTATTTTTTTTGTGTGTGTTATTTTTTCATTTGAGACAGGATATCCATGAATAGTGTAGATATTTTCTTGATTACATTAACGAAGAAATGAACTCTGTTTTGGAAATTGTTACGTACAGAGAGGTCTGAACTAGTATTATCAAGTTGGGCAACTTATAATCTCCCACTTTCTTGAGTTCAACTTCTAATTAAAGTCAGGACAAAGTAGTCAAGGAAAATGTAAATGATATGGATGTGTGACTAATTGTATTAAACGATGCTACTTCGTAGTATGGGATATTATATTAGACTATGCTTAGGATGACTCACGTTTATCATTATGTATTTATTGTCTAGTTTTGCCATGTGAATTTGTAGAGTACGAGTATTGTCACACATTATGAGGTTGGTAGTTAATTAAATTATCCACTTCCTTTCTTGAGCAGCCCAATTTGTTTCTTTCGATGATTTGAGAAAATTGTCAAGTCTGGATGGTGCCGTTGAGAAACTTCTGTTAAAAACTGAAGTGTTGAACGAAAATACGACTTTGAAGAATAAATTTAATAACTGCACTTAAACTTAAAGGTAGCTACTTAATTTTTTTCTGAATGAAAAACGCTTGCGCAGCGGAGACCCGACAAGAGTCTTATTTTTCTCTGTCTTGATTTTTTTACATACAAATTCTCAACCTCTGAGCAAATCTGAAGGGGCAGTAGAGATGCACAACGTTTGAGTACTAGAGAAATGCTTGAAGTTCTTACAAACAAATTGCGGTAGTGGGAGCTGTTGAGATGTGTATATATATATATATATATATATATATATATATATATATATAATATATATATATATATTATATATATATATATATATATATTTATTTGAATTGTTAATGCATGTGAACTATAAATAAACTCTTGATAATTATTAACAATAACAGGCTGGTTGAATCTTAAAAATAGATCACAGGCAACAACAATTCAAATAAATAATTAAATATTGCAAGCTGAAAATATGGCAATGATCCCAAACTTAAACTGAAAGGTTCAAACGTTGTTCTATATTGTGAGTACCTTTTTTTATTTAAAAAATTTGAAATTCTAAATAAAAATTTCATTAAAAACGTCAACTTCCATATAAACGAGCTATAACCGATAATTTTTGCTCTACTTGTTTAATATTTTCCCGCAACTAATTTCTTTGTTATTGTTAATTTACTCTTTCTGAGATCTCGCAGATGGAATTAATCGCCTCCGTGGCAAAGTTTGACCAAATCTCCATACCGGAGAGTTCAAACAATAAACCACACAAATATGTGATTGTCTTCCATAACAGAGGATTGTATTTGTTATACTATTTTCATCTCCAAATTTTCAATCCAATACTTAGCTACGCCGTTCTGATGAGGACCAAAGAGTCCGAAACACGTGTCAACGGCTGCTTCCATATAAGCGTTCTATACCGATAATTCTGCTCTACTTTTTCAATATTTTCCGCGACTAATTTCTTTGTTGTTAGATAAATAGTAACCTATTATTATTTTTTTCGAACATTACGTGGGTAAAGGTTTCTGTAGTTTCCCTTACCTTCTGATGATAACAATTTTGAATGTTTATATTGGACTGATAGCACATAATAAATAAAGTCGTCTTTGTGTATTCAGGTTTTTTCAAATCAATAAATGTCAAAGAAATTTCAATTTTTTCGAATGTCGTAGTGAAACATCAACTTTTTAATAAAATCGAGTTTTTTAAGATTCAACCAGCCTGTTATTGGCTAATAATTATCAAGAGATATATATATATATATATATATATATATATATATATATATATATATATAAATATATATATATATATATATATATATATATATATATATATATATATATATATATATAATATATATTAGACATGAAAATTTCTTCGAAAATCATGGTCTAGGTCTAGGAGGTCTACAACGGATGCAAAAAATAATTCCGCACCTGACTGCTTTACTGCTTTCCTTCGATACACTGCAATAGTATGTATTTTATGGGAAAAATACCACTAAAAATAAGAATAGAAATAAGAAAGAAAGAAAATAAGATTGTAGGCACCTTTCTTATAAGTTTTAATGAAAATTGTAGTTATTGTGCAGGTGGAATCGTGTCATTCATGCTTAAGAATCTCGGTCCTCTGTGTGTCCAGTTAGACCGAGAAGAGCGACAGAGCAGTAGAGCAACTAAGAATGTTTTCATTACTTACGGAATGCAACATTTGTATCTTTCTACGACCCTCCGTTTACCGTATTCGACCAACCGATTTGAAATATTCGCATTATAAAACGGCAATTTCGGTTTCAGACTAATTCAGTCCGGGAAAAGCAGACATATTCCTAGATCCACTTTTTCCTAGTCCGGGAGATGACTTCAGATCTATGACAAAGAGTCCAAGATTTTCAATAGGATATTTCATTTGAATATCATAGGTACTTGCATCAGAATATATATATATATATATATATATATATATATATATATATATATATATATATATATATATATATCTAGAGGGTGATTCACGGTGGATGGCACATTAGACGTTTCTGGTGAACCATACAACGGAACACTCTGAAAATTCAATGGAGGACATAGTTGGACATTCTCTACCCAACTAAAATATTTTCGGTAATGCGGTGTTGCCGCTTCTATTAGAAAATAGTAGCAACTTTGAGTTTTCAAATCGAACTACCTGTATATTATATTATTTTTAGAATCTCCAACAATTTTCATAATATTTCTCTATACCTATCTGTTACCATTTTCGAAATCAAAATTATTTTCTTTTTTTTTCATCGGAAATCGAGACCTCTAAAAACTCTGATATCTTTGAGCTAAGAAATACAACGATATCGAAATTTCGGTTTTAGTTTGCTGATACTTGGAAGCTTCCTACACTTTAGCCTAACCTCCGTTACTTCAATACAGGGTGGTCAAAAAATAGAGTTATTTTGTTAGCTTGAAAAAGTGACTGTAAGTTGTTTATTTCAAATAGAATACCCTGTATATTATTGAAAATTCGAAAAGCTGCTAGAATTTCCGTTTTATCTATGTATATCATACCTATACCTAACTAGTCAAGTTTCGGACTTATTTGTGAAAATGTTCGAACATGGTATCCCCTTGGTATTTGCTGAGCGTTTCATGATTACTATTTGACAGTAACGTTGTGATCATCTACCTACTAATAATATCGACACTTTCATCACTTCAGAAGTTGGAAATACCTTCAGAAACGATGGAAAAAATTTATTCAAAGTTCTTATGAATTTGTTTATTATTTTTGGACAGTGTGATAAAATTATCAGCAGGACATGTAGAAAGTTCAATGAAATGTATCCGAATCTACCGCCAATGAACCTCAAGAAATTTATACTTTTGCATCAGATTTTTATTTTTGGAGAATGTTTAAAGAAAAAGTTCGATTCGAACATATTTTGAAATATTCGACATAATTGTTTTCCTTTTTTATAATTATTTGTATCAATATTTCCACTATCAAGTTCGTTGATCCAAACGTATTGAAATTGTTCTGAATTCGTATAAATTTCTTGAGGTTCATTGGTAGTTGATTTCATTGAACTTTCTATGTCCTGCTGATAATTTTATCACACTGTCCAAAAATAATAAACAAATTCATTCAAATAAATTTTTTCCATTGTTTCTGAAAGGTATTTCCAACTTCTGAAGTAATGAATGTGTTGATATTATTAGTAGATGGTCACAACGTTACTGTCAAATAGTAAGCATGACATGCTTAGCAAATACCAAGGGGAAACCATGTTCAAAGAACATTTTCACAAATAAGTGCTCATAAGTCCGAAACTTGACTAGTTAGGTATAGGTATGATATACATAGATAAAACGGAAATTCTAGCAGCTTTTCGAACTTTCAATAATATACAGGGTATTCCATTTGAAATAAACAACTTACAGTCACTTTTTCAAGCTAACAAAATAACTGTATTTTTTGACCACCCTGTATTGAAATAACGGAGATTAGGCTAAAGTGTAGGAAGCCTCCAAGTATCAGCAAAATAAAACCGAAATTTCGATATCGTTGTATTTCTTAGCTCAAAGATATCAGAGTTTTTAGAGGTCTCGATTTCCGACGAAAAAAAAAGAAAATAATTTTTATTACGAAAACGGTAACAGATAGGTATAGGGAAATATTATGGAAAGTTGTTTGGAAATTGTTGGGGATTCTGAAAATAATATGATATACAGGTAAATCTATTTGAAAAATCAAAGTTGCTACTACTTTCTAATAGAAGTGGCAACACCGCATTACCGAAAATATTTTAGTTGAGTAGAGAATGTCCAACTATGTCCTCCATTGAATTTTCAGAGTGATCCGTTGTATGGTTCACCAGA